>BQNB010055686.1:0-39000 GCA_026074375.1 Tanacetum coccineum
CCTGCTTTTGAGATGCAATTCTCCTATTTTCTTCTTCAAAGGCTTGTCTTGGTTCATCATTCATAGCATTAGCAACCAATTCTTGAGTAACCATCATCTCAAGTTCATCTTGCCAGACTTGTTCATCTTTTAGGATCTGATATTGTCCTTCCTTATCAAACAACTTTTGAATCTTGTATACCCTTGTCTAGAGAAGGTTGTTCTTATGCATCCTGAATAATGTCCTTTACTAGAATCCTTATCCTATGAGGTTGTAGTAGAAGCAGTATGTATTCTTAAGTAAGTTCTTTATCTTTTCCTAATAAACCTGTAACAAAAGAATCTTGTGTACCTGCATCTATAATAACCTGATTTTCTACACTAACAGGAATATAATTCATTAAATTGGTGAGAAAATCAAGATCAAACATCCAATTAGGACTAGTTCCTGCCACATTTGGTTGATCTTCAAGAAAATTAATGTGCAGATTCTCTTCTACCCTTTTGGTCCTTTTGTTGTATACTTTAAAGGCTTTACTAGAGGTAGAGTATCCAAGCAAATAACCTTCATCAGATTTCCCATCAAATTTTCCCAAGGAATCTAAGGTGTTCAAAATGGTCACGGGGCACCCAAAAGGTCTCATAAAACTAATAGTAGGTGATTTACCTATTAATAGTTCATAAGGTGTCTTATTTTTAGGTTTGGTCACTAATACCCTATTCAGTACATAGCAAGCAGTATTAACTGCCTCTGCCCAAAATGGGATAGGTAAAAGTGAGTCTGCTAACATAGTTCTAGCTGCCTCAATTAGGGTCCTGTTTTTCCTTTCTGCAACACCATTCTGCTGTGGAGTTCTAGCTACACTAAACTCCCTTTTGATTCCTTTCTTAGCACAGAATTCATTCGTAACATAGTTCTTAAACTCTGTCCCATTATCACATCTGATGATTTTAACATTATGACTCAATTGTTTTTCTAAGCCTATGAGAAGATTACAAAGGATTTCAGATGTTTCATCCTTGGTAGCTAAAAAAATACCCAACTAAATTTGCTGAAATCATCAATCATAACCAAGCAGTACCTTTTCTTGTTGATGCTTTCTATAAAGACAGGTCCAAATAAGTCCATATGAAGTAATTCTTGAGGCTTTCTGATGATTCTATCTAACTTAGCCTTACAGGAGTCCTTATGTTGCTTACCCTTCTTGCAGGCAACACAAGTGTGGTCATTCAAAAAAACTTTTGAAGGTAAACCTCTAACTAGGTGACCTTTAACAAGTTTATTTATATTTTTGAAATTTACATGACCTAATCTCCTGTGCCATAATTTAGACTCATCTGCTATTGCATTTGCATATAAACAAGTTATACCTCCAGAAGGAACAATGTTCTTTAAATCCAAGTTGTACACATCATCTTTTCTAGGAGCTTTAAGAACAACTTGACTTTCATCAAGAAGCTTAAAGCTAGGAGACAAGATAAGGCATTCAGACTCAGTAAAAAGGACACTATTTTTCTTGTCACACATTTGTGAGACAGAGAAAAGATTAAACTTAAGTTCATCTATAAAGTAAACTTCATCAAAGTCTAAATTAGCAGTTTTGATTTTACCTTTACCCGTTATTTTACCTCCTTTGGGATCACTTCCAAAAGCCACAAAGCCTCCATTGAAATCTTCATAGTCTGAAAGATAAGCTTTGTTGCCAGTCATATGGCTAGAGCAACCACTATCCACCACTGCATGATCCTGTAACAAGATCTCTGGATTGCCCTGCACAAAAGGTAAGAGAATTAGTATCTCTTAGGGATCCAAGTCAATACTGACTTGGAAATCCCTTTTGGGTCTACATACTCAAACTTCTTGAGCATGTAAGAGCCATTATATTTGTACACATGATCCTGGTAATTCATCTTTGGCCTCCATACCCATTTATGACTTCTTAAGGGCATTATCCACCTTACCCTTACTAGTACTAACTATTGCTTTATTACTAACTATTGCTTTAGTCCCAGCAGTAGTCATATTTTTAACCCCAGAAAATTTAACATCTTGTTTTAAGTCTTTGGGATAACAGCTGGTCTTGTGTAGTAAGACCTCTTGATTAGTGAATATGAGGCTCTTGGTCTTATATTGTCCATTCTTGGGTAAATTGGTCTAATAGCACTATCAGTTTGTGCTATTTTTGGGGCAAATGGCCTAGTAGTACTAACAGGCCTAGCATTACAAACAATATGTACTGCTCTTTTCCCATTTGGCCTAACAGGATTAACCAAACCTGTCCTGGTTAGTACTCCTGATGGGACAAAAATCCTTTTTGCTTGAGAGTATTTCAAATTATTTGAAATTTTTTGTTGATTAACCCTTTTAGCATTATCCCATACTAGTTTGACCACCCTTTGACTAGTATTGACCACAGTTTTCAGCTTAGGTTCTGGACTCTTTTTGTCATAAAAATCACAATCTTTGATCAAATAGTCAACACTTTTACAGACAAAGCAAGCTTTTATTTGCTTAAATCCAATCCCTTCTTTTTGAGAAATTTGACCAATTTTATCAACTCGATTTCTAACTGTTTGAGTCTTAATAGTCTTAACAGGACTAACTATTTTTACAGCAGACACATCATCCTCATCATCTGAGTTCCAATCCTCAATGATAACTGTTGAAACCTAATTGTAGGCTTCATAGATCGTTTTGCCCATCTAGGATATAATAACATTGAATGATATAAAGCACAGCGGAATAACAAATAAGAACATCAATGTTATCACAAGGTTTTCTTTATTCATACTAATAAACTATAAACTATTCGACTTTAATCAGTCGACTATGCTATCTAGATAACTAACTATTACACAAACTAATAAGCTAACTATTAGACTCTTATTGGAGAGATCTAACTATGATGGATACTAAACTAAATGCCCCTACCTCTCTTTATATACTAGAGAGGGCTAGGGTTTACAAGAAAAAACCTAGCTGTGATAAAAGCTAACTTAATATTGCCATTAAGTCCTTGTTGTTTCATCTTTCTTCTTTTCTTCATATGTGGTTTTGTAATCATCAAATCTCAAATCCCAACAATCTTCCCCTATTTGATATTACAAAACAATCTTCATGTATGAAACAATCTTCAAAGCTTCCCCTTGAATTAAGATCTTCTTGTACATGTCACCACTCATAAGTAAGCTGCAAATCATATAGTCTTCTTCCCCTTTTTGTAATCATCTAATAGGGGTCTTTTGTAGTTAAGCAACTTGTGAACACTTCCCCTTAAGTGGTACATGTAGATGGTTAAACATGTTAACAATAAGCTTCCCCTGAAAGTATGCTAACCATCTTTTGAATCACGAACTCAGTAGGCTCCAAGTGGTAATTATTGATGAAAATCATCTAAGTGCAATAACATCATCCTCTCTTATGTGACTGTTGCCTCAGCCGGCGATCTACTTGCAATCCTTGTTTGTACGTAACAAAAAGGTTACCCTTGTCACATAATTGATTAAAAAGCCATTGCATCAAATGTCTTCATAATACTCTCCAAAACAAACCATAAACTTTATCATCGTTCGAGACCCAAATGCGTCCAACAACCCAAAAAAAATGTGTCATCCGATATCTGCCAAAGCTAGCGGTACAAACTAGCTATATCGGACAAACCAAACGGTACAATCCAAAACTGTCATTTAGTGACCATATTTCTGTCCCAAAACAGTCACTAAAACTATCACTGTATCGTTGCAAAGCTGTCACAAAACAGAGGACTCCTTCCTCCCATAGGTAACAGTGACGCTGTCTGTTGCTATTCTGTCACTGTGCTGTCGCAAGTCCGAGCGGTACTAACTTTATATAGAGCGGTACTAACTCTATATAGAGCGGTACTAACCTTTTGCTCGAACAGTACTAACTCCGAACAGCATTAAATCACGTCGAGCAGCATTTAAATCAAATAAATGAGCATGATTAAATTACCTTCATGACAAATTCAGCCCCAAACACATTCGTGTGTCATCATCCCACGTCTATGTGACTTCATCCTTGTTGCTTCTTTATTCAATCGCAGCTGTACACACTTTCCATTATCCAGTTCGAGCCCCAGGCAGCAATAATATATTCAAAAGTGCTCATCACTTTGTGAACGTAATTTTTATTATACTAACTAGCTAGTGTAACTAGTAATCATTGGGTAGCACATAGTTTATATATAAACGAGCCCATAACAGTTTATTGCATGCTAAGATAATATTCATCCAACTCAATGTAGCACACGAACGGCCCATCATCAATTTATTACTACGTAGTCCCAAATGAATTTAAAACCATCAATTAGGTTGCAAACCTATGTTATAAACCACGTGTTTATTCACATAGTACTAACATAAAGGCATAGCAGTATTAATCCATCAAACAAGCAGTATTAAATTTTTCTTTGAGCTCCTTCCTCCCATGGTCCTTTTGTGACACTCTTATTAACAAGAAAGTATCATTAAATCCCATTTTAATCACAGCACCATGCGACTTCCATTGCTACCTTTACACAAGCGAATCCAAAACCTTAAAGCTTAGGGTTTGAACTTCCTTAAAACAAGTATTAGGGTTTCTCGTCAATCATTAATGTTGCTGGTTCTTTTGATATCACCTGCTGCTTCTATATCAAACCAGGAACCATAACAGCACGAACCCACAATCATCAAACGGCCACATAAATTAGGGTTTGGGGAGAAGCCCTAGTTTTCATGTTCACCATTGCAACGTATTGTAATACACAAAACTTGCTGCTATCTTTGAATCCAAACGTACCCGCTGCTCCATTAGCCAAAACATACCAGGCTACATAATCAGATCACATCATCACCTCTTCTTTTTTTGAATTAATGCCTACAAGTCATGCTAATTGCATCACAACTAGGGTTCATCGTCGATCCCAGACCAACTCACCAATAGCCAGTCGAAACAATAATAATAATGATTGATCCCAGATCAATACTAATTATTCATTACCAGATGCAACTAACAGCTTATGAACAAAAATCAAATCAAGTAGAGATAAAAACATGATCAAACCTCATCTTTTTCACAATTAGGGTTGGAAAAACCCTTATACCAACACATAAGATCTAGTGGCCTTCAGAAACACTATGAACAAGGAACACGTCACATCAACACCTTGTAGATCCTAGATATCAAGAGCAACCCACTTTGATACCAACTGTTGAAACCTAATTGTTGGCTTCATAGATCATTTTGCCCATCTAGGATATAATAACATTGAATGATATAAAGCACAGCGGAATAACAAATAAGAACATCAATGTTATCATAAGGTTTTCTTTATTTATACTAATAAACTATAAACTACTTGACTTTAATCAGTCGACTATGCTATCTAGATAACTAACTATTACACAAACTAATAAGCTAACTATTAGACTCTCATTGGAGAGATCTAACTATGATGGATACTAAACTAAATGCCCCTACCTCTCTTTATATACTAGAGAGGCTAGGATTTACAAGAAAACCTAGCTTTGATAAAAGTAAATTAATTTTGCTTCAATTAAGTCCTTGTTGTTTTCATCTTTATTCTTTTCTTATATTTGTGGTTTTGTAATCATCAAATCTTAAATCCCAACAATCTTCCCCTATTTGATATTATAAAACAATCTTCATGTATGAAACAATCTTCCAAAGCTTACCTGTATATTGGCTCCCAATGCCACCTACTTTCTTTAAATTTTCTATCACCCAACCCCCTAAAATATTCATATTTTTGTCCCCGGTTAAAACTTATAAAAGGACTAAAAACACTAAAATATAGATAATTATGTTGCAAAAATGTTTGTATTGTGTTTTTATGTCTTACAGGTAAAAAGGATTTAAACCAAGCAAAAACGATAATTTTCGGGTGACTTTCGACGACGTTTTCACATTTATCGAGGTGCAAACGAAGTCGTGAATATTCCTCGATCACACCATTGGAAAGAGCACAAAAAAACGAGTCCAACGGTACCGGCCTTTCATATTTAAACCTTTTTATTATGAACCTTTTTTGTCCCAGTTTGAACCTTGTATCTTTAATAAACCTGGATCAGGATAAAATGGGCTTATATACTAGATTTTGCATATAACTAATGAAACTATGCACTAGCACAACGGTAAGCTGTGTGTGCATAGTTTCACCCCTTAGAGGTCCATGGTTCGATTCTCATGTGACTGGTTGTTTTTTCACCTCACGACCCGACCCCGAACCTCGACCCGATTCCGAGACACGATCAGACCCGGCCCACGACCTACTGACCCAAGCCCTCGACCCACTTTACGACCCATACCCTAACCCGAGCCCAAACTGTTGTCCCGCCTTGACCGGCGGTCTGTCCACGCTTGACCCGGTGGTACGGCATAGTGGTCCATACGGCACCATGCTTGGTTGGGGTCCGTGCCTTTGTCGCAGGGGAGGGTTGCTTTTGTTGGTGGATTGTAGTCTTGTGGTCCAGCGGTGGTCCACCACCGTTGACCGTTGTTGACCGCCGCCGTTGACCGGTGGTTCGGCAGTGTTGACCACCGCTGACCACCATTGACTGCCGCCGTTGACCGGTGGTCCAGCGGCGGTTGACCGGAGGTTTACCGGCTCAGGTGGGAACAGTAAAAATGCCACGTGGCACCACTCAGGTGGTGACACGTGGCGCTTCTAATGATTGGTGTCAGATGAGCAGGTACGATGTACTGTAGCAGTACGAGGTGGCAGACACGTCAGTACGAGGTACTGTTCAGGTGGCGGCTGGACCAATCAGATGATGACACGTGGCACTAAGGTTGTGTGTCAGTCCGGATGGTATGTAGCAGTCAGTACGAGGTAGGCGTGTGCCAATCATGTGCAATAATGAGGTGGTTGGTGAAGTGCAAAAAGACCAAAATACCCCCCAGATCTGGATTGTGAGTGGCTGTGTACATGAAAAGACAAAAATACCCTCACCCACTTTGGGCTATAAATACAACACGCAGCTGTTGCATTTGGTGTTAGATTTTGGTTAGATTTAGATTATTTTTAAAATAGTAGTGTAGGTTAGTTTTTAGGAGTAGTATAATTTAGTTTTAGCCTATTGTATAAGCTTTTTAAGCTTATTATTTGCTTATTGTAATCAACTCTTTGAGCTTATTAATGAAGATGCTTTTTATTAAAGGTTTGTTTTGTTAATGATTTTATTTTTATTGCTTATTTCTCATGCTTATTTTCTACTCATCTTCTTTTGCTTATTTCTAAATAAGCTCATGCTTATAGCTTATTTTTGGATCCGATCTCTTAAGCTTATATTCTAATAAGCTTCTTTAATAGCTTATTTAGATTAGCTTATTTTATATTGTTTTTGATTTAGAGCTTTTTGAGTAAGCTTATTTTAGCTTATTTTCGAGTGCTTATTTTTCTAGCTTATTGTTTTTAGATCTAATCCTTAAATATAACCGTCTCTTGTTCACTTGATTGAACACCTTGGTTTCGGGTGGATTAGATCTAAAAATAATAGATGTTATATTTTTAGCTTATTTTCTAGCATAAAATTGTTGCTTTTTAAATTGCATTTTTTTTCTAGTCTCTAAATCATTTATTATTATCCGATCCGAGTTCACTTGATTGAATACCTTAGTTTCGGGTAGATTTAGATCTAAAGTTTCTCATCTTTTTATTAGCTTATTTTGTTCTAACTTTTCATGTCTTATTTCTTATTCCATCATTCTACATCTAAGGCCAGAGCTTAAGGGTCTTATAAGGTTGATAAATAAATAAGGTTTTGATCTTTATAGTTTTTATGAAAATAATTAGTGGATAAAGTTGACACCTTTATTAGCTAACTAGTAAAGTAAAAGCTTTAAAGTGATAAACTTATTTTTTTATTGAGTTTGTAAGATCGGGTGGTTTTATATCATTGCGGTTCTTCATTCGGTTACCCTTTTTCCCTTTTTAATACTATTAGTTTAGAATTATTAGCTTAAAATGTTTATGTTTGATCTTATGATTGTTGCTAGTTTATTTGTTATGATTAGTGAGTAGTTCATTAGTGTTTGCTAAGTGATTAGTGATTTGGAATTTAGGTGCGGGTTTAAAAAGGTTTAAAAAATTAATAGTCATTAGAATTTTCCAATTTAAATACCGTCATTTATTTTTAATGCAATTTAAATACTTGTCATTTATTTTATTTTAAAAAGCATTTTACTTTACTTGTCATTTAATTTCTTAAAATTTGTTTTCGAAGGATTTTAATTAGTTAAACCTTAAACCCGCTCTTAATGAACATTTCACGTCACTTAGCAAGCATTTTCGTCAATTATATATTTTTAGATCAATTTTAGTTTATTCTTGTTGGTTTTTAAATCTTAAAATTAATTAGTTTAAAAAAAATGTTTAAGTCTAAAAGTTAGTTTCCTCTTTTATATTTTTCCTTTAGTAGATTTAGAAACAAACGACATTTTTTTTTTATGCTATTCAAGCTCGATTTACAACTTGAACGTAGATTTCCATTCACTTCTCGCCGAGGAAACGACCCGGGAGGTTTTTGATAATTGCTTTGGTTAAAAGCGATTTTCTAGAACCCGACGGAAAATACTTACTATACTATAATTGTTTCTATCCTTATTATTACTTATATTATATATTATATATATTTTATACGTGTTGATTCGGACGGATCAATTTTTGGCGCCGCTGCCGGGGAGAGGTGTAGCGATTTTTACGGGATTGTTCGTGTTCGAGCCTGAGGATCCTTCATTCGGAAAGTTTTATTTTCGTTCTTTTTATAAAAAATATAAAAATCCAAAAATATTTTTATTTCCATTTAAAATATATATATATATATATATATATATATATATATATATATATATATATATATATATATATATATATATATATATATTATATATATATAATATATATATATATATTATATATCTATATATATTTTTTTATATATTATATATATATAGAAAAATCAAAAATATAAAAAATCTTCCTTTTTAATTAAGAAATAAAAGTCACCAATTGGTAAAAATACCAAAATATAACATTCTCAACGGAGGTGTTATCATAATAAGTTCCGGTGAACTTGTTGGTTCCCAAATCGAACTAAAGATTTAACACTTGCCATTTGTGTCTCTACGAAGTACGGCTCACCTTGAAAAGCAATTTTTGAGAGCTACCGTGAAGTAGTTGATTATTTGGTTTAAGTCTCTTCCGTGTAACCGTTAAAATTCATTGTTAAAAAAAAATTTAAATAAATATAAAACCCCAAAAATAATCTCCGTAACCTAAAATCCGTTTAATTCTTTCTTCTTATCCTCTAAATTGTTTAATTCTTCGACATGTCATTTTTTCAACCTTGCTACGAGTGTGGAGAGCCATTTGTCGGTTCATTTTGTCCACGATGTAATCCGAATTCTTTCGACAACTCTCCGAATTTTTCCGACCCACATCAACAATATTCGACATATTTTTGTAATAATTGTGGTAACAATCATTACGACGGTTTCGATTGTCCATCACGTGTCCCGTTTAATTTTGAACCGGAACCGTGTAACAATCAAAACTTTAGTGATAATTATGAACCATATGATTTACAAAATGAATGTCAATATATTTGTTGTAAATGTGGAGGTCCACACGACAGTTTCCAATGTACACAATTATGGTGCGATAACGATGAGCCTATTTGCGAATATTGCGGGGGATATCATATGGATTATCAATGTACTCAACCCTCCGAAGAAATAGATAAAATCATTCAAAGGACGCAAGAACGTGGAATTGAGATTTGTCGGCAAAACGAAGAGCTAAATCGAGTACATGAGGAAACGATGCAAATATTGCGAGAATTGATTAAAGTTCAAGATGAGAAACGAATCGCCATAGAAAAGGAGGCCGCGGAGTTAGAAGCTAAACGTAAAAGTCAAGAGTGCTTAAATATCGAAGAAAAATCTATTCCTCAAGCTTCTATTCGTTCAAGAAAATCCGAATGATCCGATTTAAAGGTATTTCACAATTCTAACAAACGCTATTCCGTTTTCAACCTTGAATGGAAAACCATTAACTCTCTAATATGGGTGATAGCATATTGACATAAAAAGGTTTCACTTGAATTAGTGTTAAAGATCCTTATTCAATCCCAAGTGAGTCGACGTTATTCCGATGGTGATTGTATGATTATTAAAAAGGTTTGATTTTTAAATTTTAACAACTTTGGATGGCCACTCCATTTATGATGAATAAATACGTAAAAATAAGGGAATGTTATATGATTAGGCCTTCCGCAATTACACCCGACTTACCCATTCCGGACTCTCTCATAACGGAGGACGAGCATCTCGACATTATTCCTGTGACGGGAATCGCGCCACCCTAACACAATATCAAGTCTAGTGTTGAAGACCTTGGTCCCTACTCCAAGGGTCCGTGTGGATTTATGCGATGGTGAAAATGAGTGTGATGTGCCCATAAATGATGATTCACCAAAATCTCATTTTTCGACTTTCGATAATCCTCTTTTCGATTCTAACGACGATTTCTCTAGTGATGATGAGTCATTATCCGAAGAGGAAATTCAAAAGGATGAATTTAAATATTTCTCCAATCCTCTTTACGATCTTGACGATGAAATTATCACTAATGAGAAAATTCTTCCTAATCAAAAGGATTTAGATGTTGACATTCCAATTCCACCAGGATTGTTAACTTGCTTTAAAGCCGAAAAAATCGATCTTTTAGAATCTCTACTAAATCGTGACTCTCCGATTGATTCTACAAAGATCGATTCTATTTTTGATGAATTTTCTCTTCCTCGACCTCCGGAAGAATCTAATTCTGAAATTTCTGATGCTACAATCGAGTCTCTCTTTCCATCTCCTATCCCCGTTGAGGATAGTGACTCTCTTATGGAGGAGATTGACTTATTTCTTGCTTCCGATGACTCGATGCCACCGGGCATTGAGATCGACGACTATGACTCGGAAGGGGATATTCGTTTTCTTGAAGAATTGCTTAGCAATGACTCCCCTCCTCCTAATATCCCGAATAGTCATTTTCACTTGATCAAATTTTAATGATCCTTCTCTTCCCCCGTCCTCCTCAAGATCCACCGGTATGTTTAGATTCTTGCTTTAATTTTGACCCGATGCGGGCGTGTTACTAAGAAAGTGGTGGGTGGACATTTCTGAACACTTTTGTTTCTTATGCCTAAGTCTTTTGCCCACCCAACCACCCTTTGTCCAGCTACTCTATACTTTCGTTTCGTGCCTTTTGCTCTGTTTTCATCGATAAACGAGACAAAGTGTTCAAACCTGTATTTTCAATTCTCACTTTCTTAATATCATCGGGCCAAAATCACTTTTGATTTTTTTTAACGCCCGATGATGATTTCTGGAGGGGACATTCCTCACTTGGATGTCCCGTATCTCCATTTTTATCCTCCTTGACCAAGCTCAAGTGTGGGGGATCGAGTCAGGCTCAAGACTCGGTTAACAAAAATAAGCGCTTCTCGGGAGGCAACCCGTGTCTTTTCTTCTTTTTATTTTCTTTTCTTAATAAATAAGCGTGTGATTTTATAGCCTAAGTGTGGGGGCGTGCTTCTTTCTATGGTTTGTGGTATCGTTTTTTGCAGGATTCCTTAAGATCATGAAGAACGTGCTCGTTTTCAAAGTCCTCAACTCGTTCCGGTCTTCGATCTTTGCTTATTTTGGAATCCTTAATCCTGATCATGAATATTATTGTGCTTCCTTTTTCACACTTGGAATTTTTTGCATTTGCCTTTTTCATTCCTAAGTGTGGGGGTAAAACCTGATATTTTTGAACATTGAGGCCATCCATTCTAAGTGTGGGGGGGATTTCTATCGAAATGTGATCATACCTGTGCCTTGCTGTGTCCCGCGCAACCCCGTTTTGACCAAAATTTTAAAATTTTTATTGTTTTATTTTGAAAAAAAAATAAAATAAAAAAAATAAAAATAATAAAAAAAATGATGAAAATATAAATATATAGTAATAAGTAGGCCCGTAGAATTAGGTAGCTTTTGATTTGACCGAGTTTAAAACTCTAGCTTTCCCCTTAGCTTTTTAGACTTAGCGTTTGCTTAACTTTAAAATTTTGCAAAAGACGAAAAATTGATAGGTGTTAAGTAGAAGTTGGATGCTAAACAGGCTTATTGGAAACCTTAAGATTCATGTATGTAATTTGTCGCTTTTCCTCCCGTAAGCTTCTAATTTGACTAATAATAACTATTTTTGAATAAAGAATGTAGTCGATATCAAATAATTTAGTCTTAGTTCAAATTTATATTTAAATTTTCTAAAAATGTATTTTCTCTTCGATTAATGTTGCAAATAAATAAATAAATAAATAATAAGTAGAATAAATATCTTCGCCAGATTACTTCATCTTGTCGGAGGCGTGGCCGATGTTGAAGTCTTCATATAAGGTGGGGGCCGGTGTCATAATAAGTAGAATAACCTCTTGTCGACTCGCTATCGATGTGGCTTCGAGATAAAAGGCACCGGTGATATATTATGATTATAGCAAAAAAAAAAAATGAAAAAAAAATGAAAATGAAAATATATATATATATATAATAATGATAATAAGCCGAGGTCGAAATATGTTTGCTACATCGTGTCGGAGGCGTGGCCGATGTTGTAGCCTTCTAAAGGACCGAGGTTTAATAGTTTATGTTGCTTAGTAAGTGGAAAATTATTTTTATTAAATTTAAATATGCTTTTGCACTAAGACTAATTCGTTTTATGATTGTGATTTTTCAAATAAGATATGTGTAAACGGGAAACCTTAGAGATTTTGAAACCGAAGGTCCGTGAGTCCCGATACTAGTCTCCGTGAGGTGTCAAAAGCCCGGTCACTTAGCCGATGAGGTTGGGATGTGCCGAGACGAAAATCGCTACATGGGATGATCTCGCCTTCAAAATCAATCTTCTCGGGTGGAACGTGAAACATAGTTTTTGAATAACGTTGATCCATGGTTGAAATTCGAAATAGCACATTCACCTAATAATTAATAATTGTCGGGAGTGAAAAGTTTACAAGTTACAAATATGAGTAGTGTTAGCATCCTAACTTGTACTTAGCAGTGATTTCGTTTTAAGCTTAGTTTGGGGATTGTGAAAAGTCAAGGATGACGAACTCCTATTCTTAAGCCTTTTAAAATAAATTCTATAGAAATTATTATCTTAGTTATAGTTATTTAATAAGTGGTTAAAACGGGGGTGCTTGCGAATTGAATGATTTTTGAACCTTTTGATGGACCTTTTCTGTTCTTGTTTGATTGTGAGGGGGTCATAAGTTAAAAGGGGATAAAGTTATTTATTTTCGGGTATTGTTTTATTTACATTGCGTGAGGGACCAGCAATGGTTTAGTGTAGGGGGATTTGATATTGGCTAAAATAAACATATTTTGTACCCCGTAAAACACTAAAAAAAGGACTTAAAACACTAAAATATAGATAATTATGTTGCAAATATGTTTGTATTGTGTTTTTATGTCTTACAGGTAAAAAGGATTGAAAACGAAGCAAAAACGGTAATTTTCGGGTGACTTTTGACGACGTTTTCACAATTATCGAGGTCCAAACGAAGTCGTGAAAATTCCTCGATCACACCATTGGAAAGAGCACGAAAAAACGAGTCCAACGGTACCGGCCTTTTATATTTAAACCTTTTTATTTTGAACTTTTTTTGTCCCTGTTTGAACCTTTTATCTTTAATAAACCTGGTCCAAGATATTAAGGGTCTTATATTTAATTTTGCACACTATAATTAGAGCTATGCTCTAGCCCACCGGCTAGAGCCATATGCTTCTATAAGAGAGGTCTCGAGTTCGATTCGGGTGAGGGATTTATTTACCTTACGACCCAGACCCGGACTCGACCCGGCCCACGACCCGACCAGACCCGGCCCATGACCCAACCAGACCCGGCCCAATACCCGACTCGACCCGGCCCAATACTTGACTCGACCCGGCCCAATACCTGACTCGACCCGGCCCAATACCTGACCCGGCAGTTGACTTACCGTCGACCACCGTTGACCGGTGGTCCAGCAGTGGTCCGGCGATGACCATTGACCGATGGTCCGGCAGTGGTACGGCAATGTTGATCGCCGTTGACCACCGTTGACTGCCGTCGTTGACCACCGTTGACCGGTAGTCCGGCGGCGGTTGACCGGCGGTTGACCAACGGTGGGTGAACAGTGAAAATGCCACGTGGCACCACTCAGGTGGTGACACGTGGCGCTTCTAATGATTGGTGTCAGATGTGCAGGTACGAGGTACTGTAGCAATACGAGGTACTGTAGCAGTACGAGGTGGCAGACACGTCAGTACCAGGTACTGTACACGTCAGTACGAGGTACTGTTCAGGTGGCGGCTGGACCAATCAGATGGTGACACGTGGCACTGGCGTGTGTCAGTCCGAGGTACTGTAGCAGTCAGTACGAGGTAGGCGTGTGCCAATCATGTGCAATAATGAGGCGATTGGTGGAGTGCAAAATGACGAAAATACCCCTAGATCCAGCAATATAATTGGATGAAGGCTTGAAAGGACGAAATTGCCCCCACCTACTTTGGGCTATAAGTACAACACGCATCAGCAGCTTATGTGTGTTAGATTTTAGTTAGAAAATTTTAGTGTGTATTTTTTTAAGTTTGTTTTGTAGGTTAGTTTTTAGGAGTAGTATAATTTAGTTTTAGCTTATTGTATAAGCTTTTTAAGCTTATTATTTGCTTATTGTAATCAACTCTTTGAGCTTATTAATGAAGATGCTTTTTATTAAAGATTAGTTTTGTTAATGTTTTTATTTTTTGCTTATTTCTCATGCTTATTTTCTACTCATTTTCTTTTGCTTATTTCTAAATAATCTCATGCTTGTAGCTTATTTTTTAGATCCGATCTCTTAAGCTTATATTCTAATAAGCTTCTTTAATAGCTTATTTAGACTAGCTTATTTTATATTGTTTTCGATTTAGAGCTTTTCGAGTGAGCTTATTTTAGCTTATTTTCGAGTGCTTATTTTTCTAGCTTATTGTTTTTAGATCTAATCCTTAATATTACCGTATGTTTTTCACTTGATTGAACACTCTTAGTTAGGGTGGATTTAGATCTAAATAATAGTTTTTATATTTAGGCATTTATTTCCTTAGAATTAAAATTGTTACTTTTTTAATTATAGCTTATTCTTTCTTAAGATTAAAAATCTTAAATTATTACCGATCCGTGTTCACTTGATTGAACACTTAGTTTGGTGTGATGTTAGATCTCTAAAGTTTTCATCCTTTTATTAGCATATTTTGTTCTAACTTTTCATGTCTTATTTCTTATTCCATCCTTCTACATCTAAGGCCGGAGCTTAAGGGTCTTATAAGGTTGATAAATAAATAAGATTTTGATCTTTATAGTTTTTATGAAAAATAATTAGTGGATAAATTTGACACCTTTATTAGCTAATTAGTAAAGTAAAAGCTTTAAAGTGATAAACTTATTTGTTTATTAAGTTTGTAAGATCGGGTGGTTTTATATCATTGCGGTTCTTCATTCGGTTACCCTTTTTCCCTTTTTAATACTAGTAGTTTAGAATTATTAGCTTAAAATGTTTATGTTTGATCTTATGATTGTTTCTAGTTTATTTGTTATGATTAGTGAGTAATTCATTAGTGTTTGCTAAGTGATTAGTGATTTGGAATTTAGGTGCGGGTTTAAAAAGGTTTAAAAAATTAATAGTCATTAGAATTTTCCAATTTAAATACCGTCATTTATTTTTAATGCAATTTAAATACTTGTCATTTATTTTATTTTTAAATAGCACTTTACTTTACTTGATTTAATTTCTTTAAATTTGATTTCGAAGGATTTTAATTCGTTAAACCTTAAACCCGCACTTAATGAACATTTCACGTCACTTAGCAAGCATTTTCATCCTTTATATCTTTTAGATCAATTTTAGTATAATCTTGTAGTTTTAAACTTAAAATTAATATTAGTTTAAAAATAGTTTAAATCTAAAAGTTTAGTTTCTCTTTCATATGCTTTTCCTTTTAGTAGATTTAGAAAACCAAATCCAAAAACTTTTATGTTATTCAAGCTCGTTTTACAACTTGAACGTAGATTTCCATTCATTTCTCGCCGAGGAAATGACTCAGGAGGTTTTTGATAATTGCTTTGGTTAAAAGCAATTTTCTAGAACCCGACGGAAAATACTTACTGTACTATAATTGTTTCTATCCTTATTAGTACGTATCTATATATTTTATATATTTTATCGTGTTGTTCTGGAGTGATTCAAGACTGAACAAGGTATAAGGTGATGCGTCTTTGAACAGACGAGTGTTTGTGAACTTCAATAGACTGATAATAAACAGTGAGTGATAGCAATATCTTTCATTATTCTCAGTATGTGACGAATCATAACATGCATGTTGTTCAGTATTCTACTCATCTGCACACAAGATGCACTGATATTATCTGTGATTGAACGACTGAAACCCAATTAATTAATTGTACCAAGATAATATGGATATCAAAAGTGTCTGATACTTTAACTGCTATGCTTAAAAGATATAAAGAACAAGTTAAAGTTTTGAAAGAAGGATAAAATGTTGATTTAAAAGGTAAAGATAATGTTTCATATTCATGTGAACAGTCTGTCGAGATTGATCATCATAAACAAACTCTTTCTGAATAATTAAAAGAAAAGGAATCTTTAATGCAAATAGTTACTCTTCTCAAAAATGATTTCAAGAAAGAAGAATATAGAAACATTGATAGAGAAATTACTTTAGAAAAGAAGATCAAACAGCTGGATAATATTGTTTATAAAAGAGATCAATCAGCATAAACTGTTTATATGTTGACAAAACTATAGTTTTTCTATAACCATACCACTAAACAAGCTCTAGGTTTTCAAAATCCTTTCTAAATGAAGAAAGCTCAGCAGTTGGAACCAAAGCTTTATAATGGTAATGTCATTAAGAACACTAGTGCTATTGTAATTCCTGACTCCGAAGAGACCCTAATGCTTGCTGAGGAGAGTCGTTTAAAAATTTTCTTAAAACAACAGGATCTAATGGTTTTAGAAAAGAAAGTTAATACCACACTAGTTGATTATACTGTACTCAACCAACTTTCTCAAGATTTTAAAAAATGATTTGTTCCTCAAACTAAATTATCTGCTGAACAAGCCTTTTGGTCTCAGACTTCTATGAATTCTTTAGATTCTAGTCCTTCTTGTAGACCCACAAAAGTTAAGGTTCCGAAAGAACTTCCTAAAGTCAGCATGGTAAATACGAGTTTGAAGAAACTTAAACACCATCTTGCTGGTTTTGATGTGGTTATCAAAGAAAGAACCATGGCCATAGCCATCACTGAGGGCCCGTGGGGGTTTGAACATACAAAAGCTTGTTTTAGGGATGAAATAATTCCATTTGTAAAAGCACTAAAGGACTTATTCAATACATTTGATCAATATTTAATTGATGAACTTTCTGAAGTCCAAAATGTCTTTCATCAAATGGAACAAGCTGTGGAACAACATCGTTTAGAGTCAAAAATGTTTGAAATTAAAATGAATCTAGTTTTAAATAATAACGAACGACTCTTGGAACAAGTCATTAACAAAGATATAGTGAACATAATTATGAATTTTTCTATGGATAATGCTTTTGTGAATATTCATGAATGTAAAAACTGTCTCAAACTTGAGACTGAGCTTCTCAACAAAAAGGATTTCATTAAAAAAGAGACTTACGATAAACTGTTCAGAAGTTAAACAACTCTTGAAAAACATTGCATCTCTTTAGAAGTTAACACTAAACTTAATCAGGAAATTTTTCAAAGGGACAATTCTGTTTCAAATCAAAGTGCTCCGAATTTTGATCAATACTTTGAATTAAATGAATTGAAAGCTCAGTCACAAGAGAAAGATACAGTCATAAGGAAGTTGAAAGAGAGAATTAAATCTTCATGTGGAAATATGAATGAGGGTAAGGTCAAGAAGGACATAGAAGAGATTGAAACAATAAATATTGAATTGGATCATAGGGTGTCAAAACCTATTACTGAGAATGAACATTTGAAACAGACCTATAAGCAACTTTATGACTCGATTAAAGCTATACGTATTTGATCAAAAGAACAATGTGATGTTTTAATTAATCAAGTCAATCAAAAGTCTATGGAAATATCTGACTTAAATGTAAGTCTTCAGGAAAAAGGTTTGGTCATTACAGCTCTGAAGGATGAATTAAGGAAACTTAAAGGAAAATATTTAGCTGATAATGTTGTCACCAAAAACACCGTTGCTCTTGAAATGCTTAAGATTGATGTGGAACCATTAGCCCTTAGATTGTTGAACAATAGGACAGTTCACTCTGACTACCTTAGGCACACTCAGGAACAAGCTACGATTCTTAGGGAAATAGTAGAATAAGGAAAATCAGAAAATCCTCTAGATAATTCCTTATACTCTGCTTGTAAGTACACCAAACGAATTCAAGAGTTGCTTATAATAATCAGACAAACCTGCCCTAGCATCAACAATTCAAGTGATAAATAAGTGGCTGTGAACCCAAAGAACAAGGACAAAAGAGTTAGATTCACTGAGCCCGTCACATCCTCAGGAAACACAAACATAAAAACATCTTATTCATCAAACCTAGTTTCTAACAAACCTATATTGTCTTCTACACGAGTAAAACCATCTACTAGTGCTAGCGGATCACAACCTTTAAGCAATACAAAGAAAGATAAGATTCATCAAACACCATGTAGTACTCAAAAGAATAAAGTAGAAGCCCACTCTAGGATAGTTAAATCTATTTGAAAAATAAGAATTGTGTTGTGGAACCTAACAGAACTGCAAATGTGCAGAATTCCAAGCTTAATACGAATTCTAAACTTCTATGTGTTAAGTGTAATGGTTGCATGGTTTCTGATAATCATGATTTGTGTGTTCTTAATTTTATCAATGATTTGAATGCTCGTGTTAAATCTAAATCTTTTAAGAAATGGTCAAAGAAAAAAGTTTGGAAACCAACAGGAAAGGTGTTCACAAATATTGGATACACTTGGAGACCTACTGGTCAGACCTTCACTATAGTAGGAAATGCGTGCCCTTTATCTAGGATTACCATAACTGCTAAAGTGCCCTTTAGGAAACCAACTGCTCCAGAAACTGATACACCTAAGCCTGTAGTAACATTGGTTTACTTGAGGAAACCTAGGAAATCCAAAACTAATGTTCCAGCTAGCAAACCTAAGATTGTTAAATCTATATCTGCTAACAACAAGGAAACCAATAAATCTTGGGGATCCATAGTTTCTGATGTTCCATCTTCCTCTCTTGATGAATGCAGGTTATCCAAATTGTTCTCTGGTATTTGGACTCCGGCTGCTCCAAGCATATGACTAGAGATCGCTCTCAGCTCACCAATTTCGTCAATAAATTTTTGGATACAGTCAAATTCGGAAATGATCACATGGCAAAGATATTGGGATATGGTGATTATCAGATTGGGAATGTTACGATCTCAAGGGTTTACTTTGTGGAAGGACTTGAACATAACTTATTCTCCGTTAGGCAATTATGTGATTCGAACCATGAAGTTGCTTTTCGTTAACACACCTGCTTCATTCGTAATCTAAAAAGTATTGATCTATTAACGGGATCTCAAGGCAACAATCTGTATACACTGTCTCTTAGAGATATGATGGCGTCCTCTCCTATATGTCTCTGGTCAAAGGCCTCAAAGACTAAGTCCTAGCTATGGCACCGACGTCTATCTCATTTAAACTTTGGTGCAATTAACCATTTAGCTAGACACGGTCTTGCTTGAGGTCTCCCTAAGCTAAAATTTGAAAAGGACCATCTGTGTTCTGCATGTGCAATGGGCAAAATCAAGAAGAAACCCTACAAACCTAAATCTGAAGACACCAACAAGAAAAACTTTATCTCTTGCACATGGATCTTTGTGGCCCAATGCATGTCGCAAGTGTTAATGGAAAGAAGTACATCCTCGTCATTGTCGATGATTACTCTCGATTTACATGGGTAAAGTGCTTAAGGTCAAAAGATGAAGCTTCAGTATAACACCCTGTGTTTTCAAGTCATTGACGACGTCAACAAATTCACAATGTACCTTTTTGTATTGTACGCATTTGCTTGAAATTGTAAACGTTAAGTTAAATCGCGTACGCCAAAAATTAACGTTCAATGTAAACGGGCATCAAACAATTAAATGTTTACATCAAGCAAGGGTTATATAATTATTTTAAGGATAATTATTAACTTTGTTCATTTTATTTTTATCGGATACGTAAAGTGTATACGTTTCGCGATAAATTGCGTTTAGGCACTCCCGGAACCACGAAAACTTTTCTACGCTTCAACAAATACCCACGTTTATACCCAATACCCAAAATTTACTCAATATTATCATACTTATACATCTAAAACCGGATTCATAGAGAAAAGAACAAAAAGATACAAGTTGAGAACACATTTCCATGTTTTCATGGGATGTTCTCTACTATTTGAGGACATACCCCATCCCTACCATCCTTTGACTAATAACCATGACTAAGGCCATCCCTAGGACACCCTTATGTCTCCTTGACCAAGTAAACCTTTTATATACATACAACTAACACATATATCACTTAACACTTAGGAAAAATTCACAAAACTCTCTCTTTTACTCCTTCCTTGGCCACGGCATTCTAGCCCTTCCCACACAAATCCATACAAAATTTTCTATAACCCTTACACTTCTATATACACATATCCTAAGATGTACTAAGGTATTTGCAAGCATTGGTTAACCATTTCCAAGTTATAATCAAGAAAAAGGAAGCTAGGGTTTAGTGAAGGAAAGTAAGAGTTTATAAAGTGCAAGTTTGGTTTTTGTGGCTAAACAAGGGTTTAGCACTTATACATCATCATCATCATTCTTCTTAAGGTCCATTTAAACTCTTTATGTTGCTATAATTTTCATTATTATGCATATGATATTTCTATTTAGCTTAAATCACCATTTAGGTTTTAATCATGAAAATATTAGTTTCCTTGAAATGGACCACATGGATTACTTTTTACATATGTCTTTTACTTTTGTGTTAATACTTACATTAATGTAAAAAGGATGAGAAAATGTTATATCATATTGTTTTGGACGGTAACATAGATTATGAGTAAACTAGGGTTTTCATAAATACGATAATATGTTTCAACTTTAAAGAAAATTCATAAAGACATGTTAACTATTGATTATGGCACTTTTATATCATGTTAAGTAGAACATAAAATAAGTTCTTAGGAAAGTAATCACTTGTACACGTTGGTTATGTGTAAAAATGGATTATTTACAAAACTAGTAAAATTAGAATTTTCTTTAAGTGAAAGCTCATGATTTTAAGTATTATCATAAATTAGTTAAACCTTGGGTAAAATTGACACTTAAGGACTTATTATGGACAAAGGACACATCATATAATGTAGATTTTATAAAATATATGATACTATGGACTATGGTAAATACCAAAAGTAACAAAGTATAAAGAAAAGATCAAATATGGATTCAACAAACCCAAGTAAACATTCTGTCCCAATTTCGAAATTTTACATACTTATTTTATATTTTTATAAGATAATACATTTCACGACGATTCCGAAAAAGTAAGAAACTTGTTATCGGATTAATAACGTATAAAGTTACGTTGAAAACGAGTTATACGTTAAAACGAAGTCGTAAAGGAATTTCTTATAAAACATTTTTATAAAAATTATATACAGCAAGGGTGGTATTTTTAATTTAATAATAACATATTTTTAGGATTCCAAAATGATAAGAATCGTAATTTTTCAATTAATAACGAACGAGTTATGAATTTCGCGAGTTTACGACCCATAATACTTTTATAAAAGTTACTATTCATGACAGAAAGTTATATTTTTGTAAACCTCATAAAAATATAGAACTTTCATAATACTGAGAACGTCCTCGAAAAGAATCGTTTAAAAAACGGAGCTATTAACGAATAAAATTACGACATTTAAGGGTTTTACGACGACGAATACGATTTTTTTAAAGCTCACGTCTGATGTGAACAGTAAAAGTTACGTTCACCAGTTAGGTCCTCGAAATTCAAAAAATGTCAATCAATTTATGATAAATCGTCTTGATACGAAAAGAAATGGGCATAAGGAAACCGCGAGAATCGGTCGTTTATACGCGAAAGTGACGCCAGTTTTTACTAAACGGTAATTTATAAACGTTTTAACTTATTAAACACATTTTATCAAAACCATTTGGTGGTGATTGGAGCTATTAGAATAGTATGTGATTATCAAAGTACTAATATTACTAGGGAGTTTCTTTTGCTGAATGTTCGGATGGCGTTTCGTCGAGTTGTTGGAATTACGATTTTAAGTGTCCTAATCCATCGACGTAATGTCATGACCTATTTAATTTTGATAGCGTTAACCTGATCGATAGTACGATTGTAAAACTATAGACTTAACTTTCATGTTATCAATTTAAGTACTCGGTAAACTCTATACGACCTTTGATTTATTGTTGCATTCGATCCTTTTAGTGACGCTTTATCTGCGATATTTTGAATTATCAGAACTCAAGGTGAGTTCATAGACCACACGTTTTACATGCTTTTGTTTTTACCAAAGTTTTTGGGGTGAAAAAATGCAATGTTTTACAAATGACACAGGTGGTTAAGTTTTTATATAATGATTAACATGTTGCCTAAGTAGCGATACCAATATGAGCCATTATCATGAAACTGATAATTACTAGAGCTTCGAAATGTTATAAATAGATCTATTTGGGTTTGACTAACCACCCACCGTTAGGGTGATTAGCTATCACTAGTGAATAGAACGGATCCATGTCGAATATGGATGGTGCCGGGTTTAGAAACAATCACCACGGGCAAACGGCCATTAATTCAGGCATCCAAATGTCATTGCATCTGTGTCATGAGTCTTAGAGCAACGTAATTACATTTATTTGATAATCTGTGCATCTGTTGAATTATCTTACACTTGGGGAGATCTTGTGGTCCTACAAATATATCGATTTATTCAAAAACTATGAATTCACATCATTAATTGTGTCACTCGTTTTTAAAGCAATGTTTTTTCAGGGGTTTAATAAAAGCACGAGGTGCGATGGATACATTGGTGGTTTTGTTTGGATGTCATGCACATTAAAGATTTGTCACTTTCATTTTGTTATCTGGTAATGGGCTGAAAATCATTTGTATTTTTGATCATGTGATCAGTGTAAGCTTCGGGCTTATGTAACAATTAACTTTGTTAAATCCCAATGTATCGTTTTCAAAGACTTTTTGGTCGTTCTATATGTATCTTGTGTTATTGATCTGAGAAGTAACACGCCCCGGACCATATTCGCTGCGTCCAATTTGGGTGGTTGATTGTTACACGACTTTGCCGGGGCCCCCTCCTCCACCAAATAATGGTCCACCTCTGTGTGAGACTAATGGGTCAGCTCCTTCCGATCGTTGGAGGAGTTATGCCAACCATCTTAGATTGGAACGGGGTCATACCAATTGCCCCGATTCCAATTCAAGCAACGGATTTTGGACTTCGTCATCACATGATACAACAAGTTCAAAATACTTGTCAATTTCACGGATTACCGGGCAATGATGCCAATAGACATATTGATAAATTTTTGGAAATTACTCAACATATGAAGCAAAATAGGGTCTCCGATTGCGCCCTTCGTTTATCTCTTTTCCCATATTCCTTGACGCATCATGCTATCGCATGGTATGATCGCCTTCCAAAGAATTCCATCCACTCTTTCGACGATATGATGAGGAAATTTCTCTCGAAATATTTTCCTCCTTCCATGGTGACTAAATTAAGGAACGATATCATGAAATTTGAACAAAAACTACACAAATCATTATTCGAGGCATGGGAGCGTTATAAATTATCCATTGATTGGTGTCCTAACCATAACATGCTTTTAGTTACACAAATTGATACGTTTTATAATGGTTTGACATTAAGTCATCAGGACACCATCAATGCTGCAGCAGGAGGAACTTTTATGCAAAAGACACCGGAAGAATGTTACGAATTGATCGAGAACATGACTGCTTACCACAACCATTGGGACACTTTAGCAACTCGAGATGAGACGTCTAGAAATATCTCTTCTACTACTACTACCGAGAGTCCAGAAGTTTTTCGACAAATGAAAATCATGAATAAGAATTTTGTAGAGATGATGAGACAAATACAAACGATCAAATCTATTGATATGAAATGCGAGACTTATGGTGGTTCCCATTCCTTTACCGAGTGCCCAGCCGCCGATGGCTACACTCAAGAGGCCGCTTATGCTACTACGGGTAACCACAATTTGGGGGGTAATGTCTACCAACCACAAGGTGCCCGTAATTTGCTTAGCTATCGCTCTAATAATTACCTCGGACCACCCGGTTTCAATCAACCGAATGTACAAAATAATCAAAACCGATACAATCAAAATCAAAATCAAGGGAATTTTCAAGCCCCGAATTATCAAGCTCTGAACAATCAAGGAAAAGGGCAAAACTTCAATCAATGAAACAACAATTATTAAACTCCAAATTTTCAAGCCCCGAATTATCAAGCTCAAGTTGGACCTTCGAATGAGTTAACGAACTACATAAAGAGTAATGAAGCTACTTTGAGAGCAATGCAAACTCACATAACTAATATGAAGACGGAATTGCGAAATGAGTTCAAAACTACGATTGATGCAAGAACCAATAAGATAGAAAATCAAAACAATCAAATAATGAACATATTAACTAATATGCAAAATTTAAAATTCTCGGGTTCGGATCCACTTTTAGTAATCACTTTGCTTAACCCGAGAGGTGATGTGAAAGCTATTACCACCCGAAGTGGTGTTGCTTACGATGGACCTACGATTCCACCCACTCCTTCTCCCCTCCTGAAGGAAGTGGAACGTGAAACCGAGGTGACAAAGGACAAGGTGCAAAATACAAATTTAGGAAGTACCGCACACATCCAACCTCCAGTTGTCCAAGACCCGATTCCAGAGCCCGAAGTTGCTCCGAAGCCTAATCCTAAACCGTCAATACCTTATCCTTCGAGGCTTAACGACCAAAAGCTCCGTGAAAAAGCTAATAATCAAATGTTGAAGTTTCTTCAAATTTTTAAATTATACTTCGATTATTAGCTTGCGGATGCTCTTCTTTATACTGCCAAGTTGTTCTACGTTTAAGAGTCTTTTAAGTAATAAGGAAAAATTATTGGAATTAGTAAATACTTCGTTAAATGAGAATTGCTCGGCGATGCTCCTAAAAAGTTGCTTGAAAAACCTGGAGATCCCGACAAATTTCTCATCCCGTGTGATTTTCCGGAGCTAGATGAGTGCTTAGCCTTGGCCGATCTCGACGCTAGCATTAATCTCATGCCTCTTTCCGTGTGGAAGCATCTTTCGCTCTCGGAACTCACTTCGACCCGCATGACACTCGAACTTGCAAACCGATCGACTGTTATTCTGAAAGGTGTCGCCGAAGATGTTTTTGTAAAAGTAGGAAAATTTTATTTTTCAGCCGACTTCGTTGTTGTTGATTACGAGGTTGATCCTCGGGTTCCTCTCATCCTTGGGAGAACTTTTTTGAGGACGGAACGAGCTTTAATCAATGTACACGGTGAAGAAATGACTCTTCGAGTCAATGATGAAGCCATTACGTTTAAATTCGGGCACACTTCGAGATACTCTAGCAATTATTATGATGAAACGGTTCATCAAGTCAATGTCAGAGACATTGCATGCGAGGAGTATACTCAAGAGGTGCTCGGATTTTCAGATAGTTCAACAAGTGGCAATCCCACTCCTTCGGATCCTATCATCGCTTCTTCGTCCCTCTCGTTCACTCCTTTTGAGGGAGGTAACTTTGTTTTGGAAGAAATCGAAGCTTGTCTTTCAAATGATTCAATTCCACCAGGAATTGATGATGCCGATTTTGATCCGGAGGGAGACATTCGTCTACTTGAAAAATTATTAAAAGAAGACCCATCTCCAACTCTCCCTTTGATGAAGAATGACGACCTTAAGTAAGTTGATGTTACTTTGACGAAGCCTTCAATCGAAGAACCACCAGAACTCGAGCATAAGGATTTACCTTCTCATTTAGAATTTGCATTCTTAGAAGGAACTGATAAATTACCCGTCATAATTTTTAAAGAGTTAAAGAAGAAGAAAAAACCGCCCTTTTAAAGGTTCTTAAGTCACACAAATGGGCCATCGCATGGAAAATTTCCGATATTAAGGGTATCGACCCTAGTTTTTGTACTCACAAGATCTTAATGAAAGATAACTTCAAACCGGCAATTCAACATCAAAGAAGGGTGAATCTGAAAATTCATGAGGTTATCAAAAAGGAAGTTATCAAACTCCTTGATGCCGGATTGATTTACCCTATCTCCGATAGTCTGTGGGTGAGTCTCTTCATTGTGTGCCTAAGAAGGGTAGGTACGACCGTAGTTGAAAACAAAGATAATGAGTTAAATATCCCCCCACTATGCTTAGTACGAAGATGGGCGAGTTTGTATTGATTACTGAAAGCTTAATGATGCCACTCGTAAAGACCATTTCCCGTTACCATTCATGGACCAAATGCTAGAACGTTTAGCAAGGAACGAATATTATTGTTTTCTAGATGGATTTTTCGGATATTTTCAAATTCTAATTGACCCAAAAGACCAAGAGAATACCACCTTCACTTGACCTTATGGGATGTTTGCCTACCGACATATGCCTTTTGGTTTATGTAATGCTCCAGGCACGTTCTAAAGGTGCATGATAGCCATTTTCCACGATATGATCGAGAAACAATGGCCAAAAAAACTACTTACACGACCAACAAAAAACAATAAAATAAATAACTCAGATACTTCAATTTACTGAATTCTCGGACTTAGGGTAAGTCTAAATCTTATTATCCATTCCAAATATACAAAATTAACCCTTTATTTACATAACACCACCAAATAACAAAAATATAATAATATCAAAACAATATAATATTTCAATTATCCACTTCCATATCAAACAACATTCTATATTTATTTCTACATATCATAATTTCTTTTAAAACTAACCTCCTTTCCTCTACTTCCCACCCCTAATAACTCCTAAAAAATTACCCTCCTTATCACACTACTCAAAAACCCCTCAAAAACACACCACTCCTTCCCCATCCCCCACAACAATCCCTCCCCTAAATAAAACAAACCCCTCATACAAATCCTCTAAACAAACCAACTCCTCTAACCCCCCCCTCCCCCAAAACTAATCCCCTAATTCCCACCCCCAATTCCCAACATATCCTATCCTCACTATAACATCGTACTTATACTACAATTTTCCCCTACCTCCCCCCCCAAAACTTCCACAACCCACATCCCTACCCACCCCATCTTGCATCACCCTCCCAAACCCTCCACTTCCCCACTCTAAACAATACTATTATAACCTCAAATCTCCCAAACCTTCCTAACAAATTATAAAAACCTTCCCACTATACAACTTCCCCCACTTCCACACCTACACAACAATCCACCTCCCACATCACACCTCTCCTCAATCAACTTATTCATCACCACCACCCCTCCAAATCATACCAAAAATAGCACCCCCCTTCTCTCATCCACACTCTTCCACACCAATACACTCAACTCTACCCCACCACCCTTTCACACACTCTCACCTTTCACCCACCCTACCCCAACCAAACCCTTCCCCACATCCATCACCCCCTAACCATTATCAACACAAAACCCACATTAAATCACCCAATCCCAAAACCATATTTCCCAAAATAATATCCCCTTTCATAAATACCCCCCCCCCTCCCTAACAAACCTTAATAACTCAAACAAAAATTTACCTCCCCCACCAATAACCCAAATATTTAACCCTATCAACTTCTCATATAACCCTTCCCCTCTTCCTCCTTAATCACACACAATTCAATCCAACAATTCCCCCCTTTTTTCCCACCAATTATCTCAACCCCCTCACACCCCCCCCTACCAACCCAAACTTAAAACACAATTCCTCTCAACCTTCCATCCCCATCCCATTACCATAACCATTATCCACCATACCACTACCCTATACCAACACTCCCCTCATCCAATCCACACCCATCACAAACCTAACCTCTAACTAATACTATATTTTCCCACTCCAAAAATTTCCCCAACCCTACAACACCCTTTCAACTACCCTAAATTATTCCTCCTAAACAACACCAACCATTTATCCTCCCATCTCACCCCAACCATCATCCCACCAATATAACCCCCAACAATCCACAAAAAATCAACCTCAAATTCCCACCACCACTATCACACCAACTATCACCCCTTACCCCCAAAAATACCATTAACCCAAATCACCCTAACTCCAACCTACATTCTAAAACCCCAACTACAAAAACTAACCACACCCCCCATATTCCCCATCTCAAGCGTAAACCCCCACTCATGAATAAATCCCAAAGCAAAAGTGTGTCTACTCCTGTGTCCTCTCTCATCGCTCACTCCCTGCTCCTCTACACACTATCAATGTCCTCTTGACAGTCGATATACTTCTCCATGCTACTTCATCTCATATCTGTCCCTCATTTAGAATTCACCTTCTCACACCCCCCTCCACAACGTCCACTAATCTCCTTCAACCAGTTGATGTATTCTGTCACGTCCTACCCACCACTCACGCCTCGACCAAAATAGCTATACCATAATGTCTACCCCTCTCTTCATGGCTGTAGACTCCAGTCCCTATTGTGCCATGTGTCACAGTACAGGTCAAGAATACCCCTGTGCCTCTAAATAGTACGTGCACTAATTGCCTGACAATCTGTGTAGAGAGATCCTCTCCTCCATGATCATCTGAATGTCTAATATACGCATATGTGTATTACATCGATCTATATGACAATCCTATCACGTCCCGTATAACCTCATCTCTATGAGACCTATCTCACTCCTCAGTTGTGTCTCTCCAGTCCCCCCCGTCTCATCCTCTACAAACCCGAGTTCCACCCACGACTGACTACACCATATCACCCAGTCTAGTCACTATCACCTAACAGTCTACGTGTGATCAGTGCATAGTTCCACGCTCCTGACTAATCTATTGTCCCATGCCCATAGTCATAGATATCCCCTCACATCATATTATATCTCCTAATCGCTCTGTAGAAAATCTCGAGGAGACCATCACACTCCACACTAGTTAGAGACCCCAAGAAACCTCTCATCCTCAGTCGACACACTACTCCTCCATATATATCACCCCCCGCTTTGAGTGTGCCAATAGATTACGCCAGTCCCTATCACACGTAGATTCACATCTGTGATGTGATACCTCTCCACCTACAAGAAGTGTCTCCTCCCGTCTATTTCATGACTAAAATCTCCACATTGTGTTCCCGTTATCTACCTCTGTGCCCACTCTCAACTATCATAAAGATATAGCTCCTCGCTCTTCCCTCACCGTACTCATCCTCATCACACAATTATCTTGTCTATGTGTTTGTGTCTCCAACACCCTACACCCTCCCTGTGTGTCCTTCTCTAGCTCACCTGAGTTGACTATCCATAATCATAATCACGTCTTGCCTAGAGAAGTCCCTCGTATCGGCTCTACCCTCAACCAGATCTAACTTTTCCAAAAACAACATAACTTCACTGCTGTGACTCTTGCTCTATGCTCTGTATACCTACCGTGAGATATCACTACCCCTATACTCACTCCCCCCACCAAAACATATTATATAAAACAACCTTTGTCATTAACCAATCTCAAACACCTAGATGTGACACACACCATACAGATACCAATGTCCTCCCCAACCCTGAATAGACCCACTTGACAACATACCCCAACATCGTTTACATGTGTGTGCATATAGATATACACAAAGGTATTTGTCTGTTTCACATGACACAAAAACGCCAAAAGTGTGCCTCTGAAACAGACCGCATTATAAGAGAAATGTGCATAAACTAGTACTCATGTACTCCTTGCACCCATCGCCATGAGTCACAAACTTTCACCTCAATACCCACTTATTGTCAGATCAGAATTGAGTAGATTATACAGAACCCTTCCCAAAATATCAGTATCCCCCTGTGTGTCAATGTAGTCCTATCTCTGTTAATCCAATTATAGAAGATCACAACTGAGACAGACCCTCATCTACTCTCCAGAGTTCCAGACTGAGAGATATAGAGATCTCCCCCTCTCATATCAAGTCATGATGACTAGACAAGACTTGTCAATCTCTAGATCTAGACTTACATACACACAATCCTATGTTCCAGATACACTACCTAGTCCCATCCGAGATAACAAATCATCATGAGGAATAAATAATGTAGACCTCGCCTAATTATCTGTCTATACCCCCTCTTTATAGCATCTTATCGCCGTCATTCACACATGATATAAGATATTATTAGTACACAAGAGAGACACCAACAAGATAAATGTCCCTGTGTAATCTAGACTATCCTTGAGACTATCGTCTATACATCGAGAGTCTATACAGGACTAACATTTGAACACACCTTTTGTGTGTATTGCATATAATGAAAATCAAATGTCATCCCATCTCTCTAGAACACCCCAAGTGATCACATAGACCCAATGTACACACCTAATCTATTCCCCAGACTAGAGACCAGATCTCCCCTCTTACACAGAAGTTTATCCAATAAGATCAATAGCCAAAGCTTCTCCTATCAGTGCACCCATCATCATAATCTATATCCCTGCCTCATCGTTGACACAACGAATAATCCTCTGTCCCAGTCGTCTGCACTATGTGTCGGAATGAACTATTATAAGTTGTCTAACTCTAACCAGAAGAGTGATCAAAGAGTCTGACTTGTCTCCTAGAACATGTCGCATAATCGTGTGTCATGGAAGCGCCCTCAAACTAAAAGTTAGTATGAACCCATCGTATGGATATCTATAGATCATGTAACACATGTACTAGAGAAGTCAGCGGTGCTTGTGTGTCTACTACGCCTCTCCCAAGTCTCTCCAGTACCATCGTTCCACAAGATGCTCTCCCTAGACCCCTTGTGTTGCTTCTTCGTGTCTATCAACATAGGTGTGCATAATCATAGTCCATAGAAAATCCATTGTACTCACCAACGTGACCTCCATCTGTTATGTACAATAAGACGAGAGACAGTCCTCCTGTCTCATCTCAAACTCTGTCGACGCCATCACAAAGAGTAGACTTTGACACATTGTGTCAGCTTAGATGTGACACTCTAAATAACCCGTATACTGTCCCCATGTGTTGTCACACAAGTCGAACTGTGTCCTCTAGTAAACACGGTTATCCTAGGATATGTATAACTAAACTCCCTAGATACTGTGACACTGTAATACTGCTAAGCAAGACAAGAGTATCCAGACAATATAGATTCTACGCTCTCTCAAAGGATTCTAGTCTCAGAGAAGTAATGTGTGATACCACACTATAACCAGTGTTACCACGACCACTAATACCTCCCCGTCTAAGACAGTGACTCTCTAGTCCTGTGTGTATACTACTAATCAACAGATGAGATCTCTACCTTGTCACAAAAGAAGACATCCTATCAAGTGACTATCGACTGTCTCTCATGAGAGTACATATAACATGACTTCAGTGCTCAGATTCCACAGAGACATTAGATCATACCTAGCTCTTCGTGAGATCATCCACTAGACTGTGTTAGTGCAGAAGAGTAGAGATCCTCTCGCGAAGAGTGTGGTTGTGTGCCATCACACCAAGATATGTTCGCCGCCTCAATCACAGAGTGCCATAGTGTGTGTAAAGATTATCGCATACACCCCGTACTGATCAGACAATGTATGAGTGCTAGAGATATGTATCACCTCATCGAACAACTATATATCTCTCCTACCGAGAGTTCACACCTATAAGCGCACTAAATAAACAGATAAGTATACTACAGCAATCACTAGGTCTCCACTATAACACTGTGATCTTATATGTTCTGTATAATCGCATCCCTCACATCATAGGCTATCTGTATCAAGTATGCAGTGTACCATTCGCTGAAATACACTTCCACTAAAAGAAACGCGCATCTTTACACTGAGAAATAAATGATCGTACTTTATGAGTCAATGCTGAAATAATCTACCACCTGACTGTGTGCTAGTCCGCACATATCATATTTCAGTGTGCTGTGCATTCTCGTAACTCACCAATTGCCATACAAACGAACCTCTAATTTGTACAACTCCATGACTCCCCTTATCCCCTGCTCCATGTTGATCGAGATAGACAATAGAGAAATATCTACAATCAGTGTACCAAATTACTTCACCCAGTACACTCTGTCGCCTAGTCCACTATACACTATCAAATTCTAGAATTAATAACTAGTGACAAACAATCTAATCTAGAGAATCTATCAGTTATAATTCTATTCTCGCTGACAGATAAACTCGAGCCTATCATACATCATGACTATAGTACACATGTGTGATGCCAGGTGACCAACTAGCATGAACCAGATCTCTGACACTCTCATTCTAGTAAAACCTGATACGATAAAACCTATACATCACACTATGTACCCAATATATTCACGTGCTCCTCCAACAGTCCCATGTATATCACTACCTACACCCATAACTAAGTTGTTATACACCACCCCCACACCTAACAACCACTCACAACCCCTCACTCACAAAATCCCTATTAACCCCCAATTCCTCAAATCCATTCAAACCACCCCAAAATTCAACCCTTCCCACCAAAATAACCCCCAAGAATAGCTTTAGAGAGCTGTGTCTAGTGTTCCTATCACAAGCACAGTGTAAACACTCAGTATCCTCAGAGAGATATGCTCTCTCCTTATCATGTGACACTACCTCTACAATTATCCCGTACCCAAAAGCTGAATGAGACAGAACATCTATCTATTGTGAAGTAGTCAGTCCCGCTGTCCCTGCTACTGCCCTAATATCAACCAACTTCTGTCCCTGCACTCTCCACAGAGACACCGTGTGTTGCCTAGCGTTAGTTCACCCACAGAAAAGAAGAGACACATATACTGTGAATCATTGTGCTTGTTATGTCATCTATAGTTGATCTCCGCTGTGAAAAGAAACATACATCATATCCTACTCTTCTCTCCATATCGCCGTCAACTTAGATCTACTATACTGTAGTGCCAGAAACATCTAGTGACTTAATAATGTACCGTCTTATGACCCTGCACATACAGACCATGACTATATGATGTCAGAATATGTGACTCACACTACTAGAGTGTCTAGTGTGTACTGATGTCCTACACTACATACTAACTTAGTCGTCTAACAGCGTCATCTCTCACAGTGTGTGCTAGATACAACGTGTTCTGTGTCACTGTAGTTGTGCTCTATATGATAGACTGCGTGCGTCATAAACCAATAGTTCTGTTAATACGTGCTGACATTGACTGTGTTAAGGTGATATCATGTACAACTAAAGTTACAGCTCGGTATGAATATGAAAACATTGAGGAGACTCTGAAGAGATGAGTACATTAGTATGTATGTCTGTGTGTGGCTTGTTTACATTTAATTATGTGTCATATCGCTCTAGCGATGACTCTCTATATAATTAACACCTGTTCGTATATCAATACAGTGATATTGGGCTCTGTGAGTTGCTAGCTCTAGCACGACTCAGTGATAAGCTGATAGTGTAGCTATGATGTAATACTGTGTGAATAAGAGTCTACACGTACACTCACAAGTGCACATTCGCGCGAAAAGTGTGCAAATATGAATTGTTGTACCTCATAAAAACAATAATTTCATACCTCGCGCTGATTATAAAGATCACTCTAAGTGATCGAAGTGTAGTAATGTGCGTATGTTGTTGAAATCCTGTGCGGTTAGTTTGAGGGTAAGATACTCTAATGTGGTAGGAGCAGAGTTCTATGCGTTTATACTTTTACATGTGTCTGTGTTTTAAACAGTGTGTGTAGAAGGTAACGTGAGTATGAAGTCATAATCCGGGTGATGACCGTGTGATGTATTACTGTAATACTCAATATAAGCTTGTCTTAAGTGTTTCTCTTGGCGTTGAGATGGGTTTACTGTTTCAATCGCTCTGTTAGATCACTCACTTAGAATCTCTTACATTGAATTGTGTGGTCTTGTGTATAAAATCGAGCTGATATAGAGTGTGGCTCAAATATAGACTTATATAGTAATCTAAGAAGCTCGCGCTCTCTGATAGTTATGTGTTGTGCTGCTCGCAGTTGTTGTGTGAGACGCGTCGGAATTGTAGAGATGGTGTCCAGGAGGTAGTGCTTCGTGTAGAGTCTAATTATCTATAAAAGGGTTAGAGAGAATACTAAAGAGCAAGAGTGTAAATAGGCGGATATTCTGAATAGAATCCTGAGCAACATTTGGGATTTGTATATGAGAGTAGCTCGAGGATCAGAGTGAAGATAGAGATAAACAGTTGAGGAAAGCGGCCTGTGAGAAGGGTCCTCATCATTACCTATTAGCTTAAGTTTATCCAAATATAGCCTGAGTTTTTCAAAGAATGTATCCCATCAGCTTCATCAAAAAGATGATCATTCTTATGATTCCTCTGTGATGTCATAGGCTGCGACAATGTGGCATCTATATAACTAAAATGTTGTTGACTGTTCTAGACTTAGTAGTTGTCCAGAACTGTTCAACAAATGAAGTTGAGACTATGGGACTTACAGTGAGTGCATAATGAATTAAACTGCGTATGAGAAAGTCCATAATCTAATGAAACTCTGTATTCCCATCCGTCTTTTCCAAATAGGCCACTATATTGTGCTTAGAGCAGAAATCCAAACTAGCCATCGTATATTTGATTTTGGTTATCGTCGGTGATGAATAATTAGGGTTTGTTAATTGAAATCGTTTAAGAGAGCTAAGAAGGATCAATTGTGTAATTGAGATGGGTATTTATAGTAGTAGCATCCCCAATTGCAAAGAAACCTCCAAAAATTAAACTATAGACCCCTACCGGTATTTTCTCTAACGGCTTTATAGTGGTACAAACTTTACCTGTCGGTACTAACTATTGTTAACCAAAAATGGAACAAGTTTGAAAACAAAAACTCTTCAGTACCATCCATATCTCTCTCTAATGACTCTCTAGAACCCAAATAACTCAATGAAAAACATCACCATTGGCAAAATCCTTCTGGTCACATACAAACTGTACAACAAATCATCTTGCCTCCCCTTAATCTTAGCTACAGATTCAATAGTCCAATGCTAACCACCAAAAAGTTAAATCTTGTGACATCAAATCCTTTAGTGAGAAGGTCTGCAACATTAGAATCTTTGTGAATCTTGATAACCTCTATCTGTCTCTTCTTATAGCAATTTATTATAAAGTGGAATTGAATCTTAATATACTTGGTCCTTAAATGAGCAACAGGATTCTTTATAACACTTATAGTGCTCTCATTATCAATATGGATTTTGGTGTTCATGAAATTAAAACCATAATCCATCATTTGATTCTGTATCCATAATACTTTCTCACAACAGTTAGCAGCTGTAACATATTCTGCCTTAGTAGTATAATTTTGTTTTTTTTTTTTTTTTTTTTTTTTTTTTTTTTTTCCATTACTAGTCTGCTTTCTTGCATTACTAAAATATCAATCTTTACCTAAGATTTGACAGCCACCTGTAGTTAATTTTCTATCAAGACTGGCTCCTCCATAGTTATTATCTGATAAGGCTTCTAGTACAAAAGGTGAATCCTTACGATACCATAAACCTAATTTGGGTTGATGTTTGAGGTACTTAAAAATAACCCTCTCCCCCCACAATACGTCTCTTAACTGAGTAGATTACTAGCTCCTGATAACTCTACTCTTGTATCGCCGCGGAGCACGTCTCCACAACCATAACAGTTGCAACACACAAATACACAGTACGTCAATGGCACTGCGATTATCAGAAGATCAAGGATCGCAGTGATTCCTGCGCAATTGAATTTGTCGTCTTTGCGCCTTGTTCTATGATTTAATACACTCTAAGCTCATAATAAAGAACATAGACATTACGCTCGAAGATAGAAACCCCCACTGTTCTGTACCCCTTCGCAGAGAATACTGCTCACCACGTAACCCCCCCATCGCGATACTATCCCGTTCGATACACCCATACACTTCACTATATCTAATAACCTTCGCCTCTTGCCTAGGCGTTTCTGCTACTCACTCAGGAGTAGCTAGTAGACCTTTGTTGTTGTTTTTGATTGGACCAATAAGAAAACTTATTTAGGGTGTCTACAAAATACTGTGTCTAACTAATTAAGATTCCTTTTAGGTTGTTTCATCAGGTTGTTGCTTCACTTGAAGTCCCAAAAAGAATGTGAGTTCACCCATGGAACTCATCTAGAATCTTTTGTGCATGCATTCTTAAAACTCTGTACACATAGACTTCTTAGTAGAGCCAAAAATAATGTCATCCACATACACTTGGACTAACATAATGTCACTCTTTTTCTTCTTGATGAACAATGTTTTGTCTATGGTACCTCTTCTGAAACCATTTTCCATTAGAAAAGAAGAAAGTATCTCATACCAAGCTCTAGGAGCTTAATGTAGACCATAAAGAGCTTTGATCGCCTTATAGACTTTGTTTGGATGAACAAGATCAACAAAGCCTGGAGGTTGATGAACATACACTTCCTTTTCAATAGTGCCATAAAGAAATGCACTTTTAACATCCATTTGGTAGACAGTAAATCCCATGTATGATGCAAAGGCTAAAAATAACCTAATTGCCTCAATTCTGGCAACAAATGCAAAAACCTCATCATAATCTATACCTTCCTCCTGTCTAAACCCTTGTGCTACAAGCCTTGCTTTGTTTTTCATAACAATACTTCTCTCATCCCTCTTATTCCTGAAGACCCACTTTGTGCCAATTACCTTTTTCCCATATGGCAAATCAACAAGGACCCAAACCTTCTATAGTTTGAATTGAAGCAATTCTTCTTGCATTGCTTCAACCCAGCTTTCATCCTGTAAGGATTGTGATATAGTCTTGGGTTCTTCTTGAGAGAGAAAACATGCAAATAAACAGTTCTGATGATCCTTGTGATTTGTTCTGATTTGTTTGTGAATGTAACTTACCAAGGCAATCTTCCCTCTTGTTTGAACTGCTGATGTGGGATCTCCTAGAATTTGTCCTTTTGGATGATCCTTATGAATTCTGAGTGTGGGAATAGGACTAACAAGAATGGTGTTATCCATGTTGTTGAAATCAGCCACTGTACCCATATCTTCATCATCATCATAAGCTCCATTGAATATTCCATCATTTAGAAGAGTATCAGAAGCATCTTCCAAGTCAGGCATATTTGGATCAATGGGTAAATCAGCATTAGGGAGAGTAGATGCATCAATAGGTATTTTTCCTCCAAGATAGACAAATGATGATTCACCAGCATTTGCACCTGTGGGAGTACTAGCAGCACTAACATATGGTGTGTTAGACCTATCAGTACTAACAAATGGCCTATCAGTACTAACAAATGGCCTATCAGTACTAACAGATTGCCTATCAGTACTAACAGATTGCCTATCAGTACTAAGTTTGTTAGTACTTGTAGCTTGAGCTGCCTTCTTTTGAGATGCAATTCTCCTCTTTTCTTCTTCAAAGGCTTGTCTTGAAACATCATCCATAGCTTTAGCAGCCAATTCTTGAGTAACCATCTTCTCAAGTTCATCTTGCAAGTCTTGTTCACTTTCCTTGTTAGCAGCATCTTCTGAATCTTGTACATCATTTTCTTTAGGAAAACTTTCAAAAGGTTTTTCATGTGCAGCTGAAGGAACATCTTCTACTGGAATCCTTGTCTTATGATGTTGTAGTGGAAGCAGTATGTATTCTTGAGTAGATTCTTTATCATTTCCTGATGAACCTGCAACATAAGAATCTTTTGTACATGCATCCACATTAACTTGATTTTCTACACTAACAGGAATATAGTTCATTGAATTGGTGAGAAAATCAAGATCAAACATCCATTTAGGACCAGTTCCCGCCACATTTGGTTGATTTTCAAGAAAATTGATGTGCAGATTCTCTTCTACCCCTTTGGTCCTTTTGTTGTATACTCTAAAGGCTTTACTAGAGGTAGAGTATCCAAGCAAATAACCTTCATCAGATTTCCCATCAAATTTACCCAAGGAATCTAAGGTGTTTAAACTGGTCAAAGGGTACCCAAAAGGTCTCATAAAACTAATGCTAGGTGAGTTACCTATTAATAGCTCAAACTCTGTCCTATTATCACATCTAATGATTTTAACATTATGCTGTAATTGGTTTTCTAAGCCTATGATAATTTTACAAACGATTTCAGATGTTTCATCCTTGGTAGCTAAGAAAAATACCCAACTAAATCTGCTGAAATCATCAGTCACAACCAAGCAGTACCTTTTCTTGTTAATGCTTTCTACAGAGACATGTCCAAATAAGTCCATATGAAGTAATTCTAGGGGCTTTCTGATGATTCTTACTAACTTGGCCTTACAGGAGGCTTTGTGTTGCTTACCCTTCTTACAGGCAACACAAGTGTGGTCATTCACAAAAACTTTTGAAGGTAACCCTCTAACTAAGTGACCTTTAATTTAGACTCATATGCTGTTGCATTTGCATATAAACCAGTTATACCTCCAGAGGGAACAATATTCTTTAAGTCTAAGTTGTACACATCATCCTTTCTAGGAGCTCTAAGTATAACTTGACTTTCATTACGAAGCTTAAAGCTAGGAGACAGGATAAGGCATTCAGTCTTAGTAAAAAGGACACTATTTTTCTTGTCACACATTTGTAAGATAGAGAAAAGGTTAAACTTAAGTTCATCTACAAAGTAA
>BQNB010055687.1:0-39000 GCA_026074375.1 Tanacetum coccineum
TTTGTACAAGTCTTTGGTTAGTATTTGTGTGCTAGATGTCTTTGTTGGTCTCCTTGCCGTAGGATGAGGGAAAGAGGGCAAGAAAAGTCATGACTTGATTTCCTAAAGAGATTATTAGTTTATGAAGTGTAAAAATTGTAGTTAAAATGCATATTGTGAGACTTGTAGCAAAAAGGTTTTATCTAAATGTGAAAATGTAGTATTTGGCTAGAAATGAAACATGGATGAAGTTTTATAAAAACTTTGAGTATTAGGTATACACATGGTTATTTGTTGAAGCGCAGATAAATTAATGTGGTTCCGGGTATGCTTAAACTTAATTTATCGCGAAACGTACATAATTTACGTAACCGATGAAAATAAAATAAACAACGACCATAATTATTCACAAAATAATTATTTAATACTTGATTGATGTAAACGTTTGATGGTTTGGTACCCGTTTACATTGAACGATAATATTTGGCGTACGCGATTTAACTTAACGTTTACGATTTCATAGTAAACACGTACGATACAAAAGGTACGTTATGAATTTATCGACAACGTAAATGACCCTAAAACACGAGGTGTTATAGACTTCCCCCGTTAAACGAGCCTTGTCCTCAAGGCTCACAATGCAACACTTGACGACGGTGTGGTCTTGGTGAAGAGTTGTGGATATTTCTTCTTGAATTGGTCTTCACGTTCCCACGTGTACTCAGGACCTCTCTTAGAGTTCCATCGAACTTTGACCAATGGGATCCGACTTCGCTTTAACCGTTTAACTTCATGACCCACTATTTCTACCGGTTCCTCAACAAAATGAAGTTTGTCGTCCAAATTAAGTCCATCCAACGGAACGGCTAAAGGTTCGTCGGCATGACACTTCTTCAGGTTAGATACATGAAACGTATTATGAACTCTGCTCAACTCTTCTGGAAGTTCAAGCTTGTAAGCCACTTCTCCAACTCTTTCAATCACCTTAAAAGGTCCAACATACCTAGGGTTCAACTTCCCCCGTTTGCCAAAACGTACGACCCCTTTCCAAGGCAGACCTAACATGACTTTTGTCTCCAACTTGGAATTCCATTGGCTTACGTTTCAAGTCAGCGTAACTCTTCTGTCGATCACGAGCAGCTTGCATCCTTTGTTTGATCTGGATGATTTTCTCAGTGGTCTCTTGGATCAGTTCTGGACCGAGTATTTGAGCTTCTCCAACTTCAGTCCAACAAACAGGTGAACGACACTTCCGACCATAAAGTGCTTCAAATGGTGCGGCCTTGATGCTAGCGTGATAGCTATTGTTGTATGAAAACTCGACTAATGGCAAATGGTTAACCCAACCCTTTCCAAAGTCGATTGCACAAGCACGCAACATATCCTCGAGAGTTTGAATGGTCCTCCTTCGCATTGCTCCGTCGGTGTTTTCGGATTGGTAAGCAGTACTCATATCCAAATTTGTACCCAAAGCGTTCTGAAGTGACCTCCAGAAATTAGATGCGAATCTCGGATCACGATCGCAGATGATTGAGACGGGTATTCCATGCCTCGTGACCACTTCCCTTAAGTACAATCTTGCAAGTTTATCCAAAGGATCAGTCTCTCTCATTGGTGTGAAGATCGCAGACTTAGTGAGTCGGTCAACGATCACCCAAATTGTATCATAGCCTTGAGACGTCTTAGGAAGCTTCGTGACAAAATCCATGGTGATGTTATCCCACTTCCATTCGGGAATCTTAGGCTGTACCAACAATCCTGACGGCCTTTGATGTTCGGCCTTGACCTTAGCACAGGTCAAACACTTGTTAACATAAGTAGCTATGTCGGCTTTCATGTTGGGCCACCAATAACTTTCTTCATGTCTTGGTACATTTTGTCAGAACCCGGATGAATAGAGTATTTTGATTTATGGGATTCGTGCATGATCACGGTCCGTAAATTGCCATAACAAGGTAACCATCTTCTGCCATTGAGGCACAGGGTTCCATCCGTACGTAGTTCCAACTTTTGTTCTCTAATAGCTTCTGGAAATTTAGCATTTCCAACCAACATTCCCCCAACGTCTTCACTCTTAATGTTCTCGGAGGTTACTTGCGCATTCGGACTGAGCATTTATAAGATCTGTTTTGGGAAGGTCCAAACTAATAGTCATACCCAATTGCTCGAACTCTTAGTGGTGGTTCTGCGTTCTTTCCTGCCTAAGCTATCCTGCAACGACATTCGCTTTATCCTCGGGTGATAACGAAAACTTAAAAATGCGCAATCGTAACACTTAGCAACTCTAACCATCGTCGTTGCCTCATGTTCAACTCTTTTCGATCTAAAATGTGTTGCAAACTCTTGTGATCGGTGAACACCATACACTTAGTTCCATATAAATAATGTCTCCAGATCTTGAGAGCAAACACCACTGCACCGAGTTCTAAATCATGAGTCGTGTAGTTTTTCTCATGAATCTTCAACTGTCGTGATGCATAAGAAATCACACTTTTTCTCTCTGCAACAACACAGCTCCCAAACCCTTCTCCGAGAGCGTCGCAGTATCGATGAAAAACTTCGCTTCCTTCAAGGTAATGCAAGGATTGGTGCACTGCACAACTTTGCTTTAACAGTTGAAAGCTGCTTTCTTGTTTATCGCCAACATTCAACGTACCCCTTCTTTTGGGTGAGCTTGGTCCATAGGTTTTGGCGATTTTTGAAAAACCCATCAATAATCTTCGATAGAATCCAGCGAGACCTAAAAATTGACGAACTCCGTGGTGACATAGGAGATGTCCCATCTATAATGGGATTCAATCTTGGCTGGATCCACGAAGATTCCTACACATCGATCACAGACCTAAGAACTGTACCCTTAGGAATCCAAAATACACGATTATGGAAAACCTAGGCATACATTCTTGCCTTCTTAAGGCAATTCCAAATCTGCTTAAGGTGTTTAGCTTCGTGTGTCTTTGCTAATTCTTCGAATATATCAGAGATGGTCTCAATAAAGACGATCACAAATTTATCCACGTATTGTTTGCAAACCCGATTCATAAGAGACCATGAATACGGTAAAAAAAAGATCGGAAGGGGTGCGTTTGTCAAACCAAACGGCATAACTTGAAATTCGTAATAGCCGTAACGAGTTCTGAAGGCAATCTTCGGAATGTCTTCTTCTCGAACCCTTAATTGGTGATAACCTGACCTTAAGTCAATGTTCGAGTAAACACTCGACCCTTGGAGCTGATCAAATAGGTCATCAATTCTTGGGAGCGGATAACGGTTCTTCACCGTTAATTTATTCAGTTCCCGGTAATCAATGCACATCCGGAATGATCCGTCTTTCTTCTTGACAAACAAGACCGGAGCTCCCCAAGGTGAGGAACTGGGTCTTATAAAGCCTTTATCGGACAGTTCTTTCAGTTGCTCAGATAACTCTTTCATCTCTGAAGGCGCCAATCGATAAGGTGCCCGTGCTACCGGTGCAGCACCAGGTACTAAATCAATTTGAAACTCCACTTGTCGAGTCGGAGGAAGACCCGGCAAGTCCTCAGGAAATACTTCAGGAAAGTCCTGAACTATTGGCACGTCCTCAAGTCGCTTCTTTTCAGACTTGTCTTCAACCTCTTTTGTAGTGATATGTGCCAAAAAGATAGGAAATCCTTTTTCCATGTACTTCTGCGCTTTTGTGCACGAAATGATGTTTAATCGTGTCACATTTCCCTGGGTACTTCCATCACCGTGTATGATTAAGGTTTTATTCTTCCAGGGAATGCGGACAATCTTCTCGCACGACATATGAACCGCTTTTAGCTTTCGCCAACCAATCCATACCGATTATAACATCAAAACTACCAAGTTCTACAGGCATTAAGTTTATGTTGAATTGGTGGTTTAGGAAGTTTAATGTGCAACCCTTAAATATAGTGTTTAGCCCAATTACCCTCCCGTCAGCCAGTTCGACATCATAATAGTGGTCTAGGGTAGATGGCGTGATGTCAATTTGGGAGCTAAATGTAGTAGACACAAAACTTCGGTCGGCACCCGTATCAAATAAGATATAAGCATAGTGGTTGTTTAGAAGGAACGTACCCGCAACGACATTTGTCTGGGTTTGCCCCCGCATTTCCAACCACATACACCTTCGCGTTGAGCCCTGTCATTTCCCAGCTTGATATTCCCCACGGTCCATTGTTTCTAGTCTTGGCAGTTACTTTTAAAATGGCCTTGGCCCACACTCAAAGCAACCATTTGCCCTTGCGATTATAGATGTAGATTATTACGGTTGATTTGTTGTTGTTTACGGTTTGTTGTTGTTTGTTGTTGTTACGTTGTTGTTGTTTTGGTTGTTACGGTTAGTTGTTGTTTTTGTTGTTGTTTAACGTTGCTTGTTGTGTTGTTACGGTGGTGTTGTTGTTGGCCATTGTCAGTCGGCTCCTACAATCCTGGGTCAGATGACCAACCCTTTTGCAGTTATTGCACCTAGGTGGACAAGGACCTTCATGATTGTAGTTACACTTGGAACACAGAGGTTTAGACCCGGCGTATGATTTCCTGCCACTATTGCCTGCAGTGTAGGCCTGGGACCTGTATTCTGCCTCTTAACCTGTTGGTTTTGATTGTTCCTGGAAAAATCGTCATTCTTTCTTTTCCTTTCTGCCATGAACGATCAGCAGTAGGCCATGAGTCTTATCCTCCATCAACTCAGTGTAAACTCAAATAAAATTCTTGCACGGTCTTCTGATTTGATGCCTTAACAACTGCAAGTTATCATATCGGGCAAGCCACCGATATACTTTTCAACCTTGTCTATCTCTTCTGGAAACATTCTGGAACACATCAAAGCTAGTTGCTGAAATCGTCGACTATAGGCCACCACATCGGTGCCCTTGACCTTAAGATTCCACATCTCAGTCTCAATCTTCTTGATCTCACCCCTCGGGCAGTACTTATCAGTCATCATTTTTTACTTCATTGCTGCCATGCAAGCATGAGCGCTTCAGAAGTTAAGGTCTTAACATGGGCATTCCACCATGTAAGAGCATCATCTTGCAGAGTGCAAGTAGCGCAAGATTTGCCATGGGCTATTTTGCTGGCAATTGCTATGGCAGAACACAGATTCACAATTTTCTCAAACCATCGAGTGTAAGTCCGACGACTCCCTCAGGCCTTTAAAGTCCAAAGGTTTTGCAGTTTTCAAGAATTCCAGAGTACAGAGCATTCACGAGCAGTTTGTGGGCTGGCCTTGGTCCTGAGACCATTGCTATTGTAGCCATTTCCCTACCCTGGGCTTGCTTCTGCTTCAGCCATTGCAGCAGCAACTCCTTGGTCAATTAAGGCCTGAAGTTGTGCCTCAGTAACAGTTGTGGTTGTTTCATTTGGAGTTGGTGGGGCTCGGGTTGATCTCGTGGCTCTTTTTGGTGCCATTTTCTTCAATCAAAGAAAGAATAACAATATCCGAGTAGATTTCATAAAACGTAACCACACAAGACGTAACCATGATAATTAAAGTGAAATCATATCACACAGTGAAATGTATAATTGAATTGTAATTAACAATGATATAACTAAATCGACATTCATTCATCACAAATTCGATTATAAACATGAAATAATACCACCATTTCATATATAATTGGAAAACATACATGATAGGTTTAGATACAAAATGATCATACGATTAGGTTACAAAATAAACATAATAACCTAAAGCCTTACTAGCCGGGATTAAACCCGTAATACTTAGTAGGCTGTATACAAAATGACAGCCTGTAACAAAAAGATCTAATCTAAGAACTGCTGCCAGTGTCCTCTGGTAGCCCTGGCTGTGCAGGACCCCCAGCGGGTCCCTGCTGTCCCTGCAATACAGTAACCTGCCCCCGCAATGTCATCACCTGTCCCTGTAAGGCTGTCACCTGCTCCTGCAGTGTGGTGACTAGTCCCTGGAGTGGAATCGTCTCTCTCTGTAGTGTCTGTACAGCAGTCAATGTCTGAATAATTTGCTGCTGTCGAGTGCGGTCAGCAGCTCTCAATTCTCTTATCTCCTCACGCCTCCTGCGGTCTGTCTCTAGCAAATCAGAAATCGCTCTTTGTCTCCTAAGATCCGCTGACTGTAACTCTGTGATCTCTGACATCTGTGCATGAACTGTGGTGCGTAGGGATATAACCCCTCCATGAGCAAGATCGCTCGCATCCATGGCTCGTCCCCAAGCCTCTCTAGACATACCAGCCTCGGTCTCCATGAGCTGACGTGTATGTGCATGAGTACGTCTATCTCGAAACAACATATTGACCCGACCGGCCAATAACTGTCTCTGTCCCTGCTCATCATCCAACCCGTGTTAAGATCCTCATCTAAATCTCGCCTAAACCATAGACTCCAAACACACTCATGTGGTGCACCCAACTCGTATCGTAACTAACCTGGAGCTCCTTGTAAAGTCTCCAACAATCCCCATCCCATGAATCTGTAATCCCATATCCAACGTACCTCTCAGGGTCACGTCTAACCTGCCTATCCATAGTGGCAACAAAGCCGTAATCTGCCCTAAAACCTCCAGCTGGTCTAGCAGCAGCAGCGGCGGAGCTCTCTCCGACCTCATACCTGGGACCCAGTCGAGTCCAAACCTCAATCCGAGGTGGTAGGTAACCTCGGGTCTGCCCACTCTATGACTGTCAGTGGGTAATGATAGTGGGGGGAATGAAAGTAGGAACTGATGTAGGGCAAGGGAGGTGGTGTCATCTGGTCTAGTGGGGGAGAGTATGAAGGTGGTGTAAATGGTAGTGAATGGGAAAGTAACTGCAGCCTCAGCCTCATCCGAATCATAGCAGCTCATAGCCTAAAAGACCGAATAGGACTAGGAGGTGGTGCTGTCAATACTGGTGGGGGTGGTGATAGTGGGAAAGGGATCTGGGGTGGTGATGAAGACCATGGAGATAGTGGTGATGCTGGTGGGGAAGATATAGCAAGTAATCTGGCAACCTCAGAATCAGACCATGCTGGTACAGGTAATGGCTCTGGAATAGTAATCCTAGCAGTCATACGGTATGCAGGGTGAGGTGGTGGTGTGGCTGCAGACTCATCGGTCTCAAATGGCTCAGTCTCCTCCGCAGACGGGGCAGTAGCTGGTAAAGCAACAACTACCGGGTAGGCAGGAGCTAGGTGCTCCTCCTCCGCCTCCTCGTCAATCTCGACATCCATATCGCATCCTACAACCTCCTCATCAGCCTGATATCCAATCGTCATCCACATTCCTCCTCGATGTCCATCTCATCGTCTCCGTCATCTCCTCCGTCAGCAGGATAGTCCATTAGGATCTCCTCAGGTCCTACATCGCCATCCTCCTCCGGATCTGCCTCAGGATCAGTCTCTGGAACATAATCAGGTGACTGTGCAATAGGTGAGGCGTCCTCAGCATACGGCTGGTCCTCAGCAACGATCTCGTCATCATCATGCTCCGGACCTGGAACATAATCAGGTGAGGGTGGTGCCTGCTCAGGCTCCTCCGGGCCTGGCACATAATCGGGAGAGGGTGGTGCCTGAAGAGCAGCCTCTACGTACGGGTCCTCTGGCTCAAGGAACTCATGGTCATCGGCTCTAGGTGATCCGATGTCTGATAGATCCTCAAATGGGCTGGAAACCTCCGTGTGTGTAATCCCTGATTCATCCGAATCTGACATGACTGAATCTGAAAATTCAAAATAGCTTATATTAGTATTTAATATAAGACTCTTATAGTAATATACATTTATAATTCTAACATGTATATTAAATATGAATGCATCTAGTCCAACCAACTAATGCAGCAAGTAGTGTATGCATGAATGTATGCACATATGTATGTCCCGTATACAACCCCGTTGTATAAATTCGTTGTTTGAAAATGGTTATAGTCCAGCAAAAACATTTGACCTGGTTCACTATAACCTTGGCTCTTGATACCAATCTGTAACACCCCCAAATTGGGTCGCAGCGGAATAAGGGTCCGGGGCGTGTTACTTCAAGATCAATAGCACAAGATATATATGAACGACACAAAAAGTCGTTTAAAATGATACATTGGATTTAATTGAAAGATTTAATACAAAAGCATATAGCTTTACTTGTTCATTGTCGAATATTACAAAAGTTGACAATACATTTCCCAAATATGATGCACCTAAATCTTTAAGCGTGCAATCCAAAATATAACCCAATGCATCCTTGGCATCCCATGCCTATTGATCTCCTGAAAACATTGCTTAAAAACGTCAACAAAATTGTTGGTGAATTCATAGGTTTGATAAAAATCATAATGTGCAGGACCGCAAGTCTTTTTAGTGATAATGCAACACATGCAGATCTCACAAAAACTAGATTACATTTACACTAAGCTCATGACACTGAAGCTCGACGATCTTTCTTGCAATTAAACTATATATTGCAATTTCTGCCCGATTAGATGTTCAACCCGAAAACATCTTAAATTCGACATGCTATAACGTTCGTTCCCGGTGATAGCTAATCACCCGAACGGGAGTCGGTTTCCCCGAATAGATCTATTAAATAACCATTTCGCGCTCGACGATTATGTAATTCCCCAACCACATCTATGCAATTGACAGATCAGGATAAAGGGGCTCCACTTGGGTATCGCTAACTTAGCAACATTAATCAATACTTAGGCGTCCAATTTAATAAAAAACAGCATGTTTTTCACCCCATAATTATAAATCATGAAATCATAAAAATTGGGGCTATAGAACTCATCTTGAGTTCAGATAATCCAAATATCACAGATAAAGCGTCACGTAAAAGATCGAATGCAACCTAAATTATCATAGGTCGAATAAGTACCAAGTACTTGAATCTAATCTTATAGTTGTTAACTCGTACTATCGTTCGGGCTATCATAATTAAAGAGGTCATGGACCTGGACGTTTCGAGGAGTTAGACAACTTTAAATCGAAATCCCCAAACAACTCGTCGAAACCCATCCGGAACAGGCCTTCATTATAAATACTCCCTAGAAAATAGATACTTTGATAACCACAAAGTAATCTCGAAAAGCTCAATCACCCAACTAAAGGGTTTAGGAAAAAATTGTGTTTAATAAGTTAAAACGTTTATAATTACCTATTTAGTAAAACTGGCGTAAACTTATAGCGTCTTAAACCGATTCTCTGCGTTTCTTAATGTCCATGTCCTTTGCATAATTTAAGATGGGTTATCGATATTTGACATTTTCATAAAATTTTCCCACTGATGAACAGTAACTTTTACTGTTCATGACAGACGTGTGTTTCTATAAATTCGTATTTGTCGTCGTAAAACCCGTAAATGTCGTATTTTATTCGTTATAGCTCCGTTTTTAATGATTCTTTCGAGGACGTTCTCGTATTTGAAAGTTCTATATTTTTATGAGGTTTACAAAAATATAAATTTCTGTCATGAATAGTAACTTTTATAAAAATAGTTTTATAAAAGTATTAATTTGTCGTAACTTGCGAAATTCATAACTCGTTCGTTATTAATTGAAAAATTACGATTCTTATCATTTTGGAATCCTAAAAATATGTATTATTTATTAAAAATATTAATACTTACTGTTTGGAATTTTTATAAAAATGTTTTTATAAAATTTTATTTACGACTTCGTTTATTAACGTATAACTCATTTTTAACGTAACTTTTTCGTTATTAATCCGTTTAACAAGTTTCTTACCTTTTCGGAATCGTCGTGAAATTTATTAATCATTCATAAAAACATAAATAAGTATGTACTAATTTTTCGAAATTTTGTGACAGAATCTTTGCTTAAGCTTGTGACTCCCATATGTAACCTTTTTCTTTATACTTTACTACTTTTGTATTTTATCCCAAGTCTCATATATCATATATATTATAAATCATACATATATTAAATGTCCATTGTCCATAGTAGTCCTCATATGTTCTAGTTACCAAGGTTAACAAATCCATGATAATACTTAATATCATAATATTTACTTAAGTACTTATTTTACTAGTTTTGTCAATAATCATTTTTACACATAACCAAGTGTGTACAAGTATATTTCTTTCCATATGACTTTATTTTAGTGTTCTATTAGCATGATTAAAAGTCCATAATCAATATTAACATGTCTTAGGTATTTCTTTAAGTTGAAACATATTATGAAACTATTAAAAACCCTAATTAATCCATGATCATTTTTACACTAAAATAACTTGATACAATATTTTCTCATCCTTTTTAACATAATGTAAGTAATAACACCACATATATAAAAGTGTGTAAAATAATCATTTCAAGTATAAACTTCATTTTTATGTATAAAACCTAAATGGTGATTTAAGCTAAATACAATAATCATGTGCATAATAATGAAAGATATAGCAACATAAAGAGTTTAAATGGACCTTATGATGAATGAGGATGATGATGTACAAGTACTAAACCCTTGTTTAGCCACAAAAACCAAGCTTGCACTAATAAACCCTTACTTTCTTAATGGAAACCCTAACTTTCTTTTCTTTGAGAAATACTTGGAAATGGTGATTCAATGCTTGCAAATGCCTTAGTATACCTTAGAATAGATGTATATAGAAGTGTATGGATTGTAGAAAATTTTGTATGGATTTGGTTGGGATACTTGTTTGAGCCGTGAGCTCTTATGTGCCAAAAGAGAAGTTTGTTTGATTTTTTTGTTAAGTGATATGCATATATGATACTTCTCTTTATGTAATGTATAAGTAAGGTGCAAGTAATGGGTCTAGGAGTCAAAGTAAGGTGCAAGGCATGGTTCTTAGTCTTTGGTATGGCCACAAGAGTTAAAAGGACAAGTATGGTTTTACTTACATGAAGTATGGTACTCATTTGACCAAGTTGCAAGTCTTATGACATTTTTCATTGACCCTAGATTATGTAAAATGATGCAAGTATTTCGGCAAAACAAAGATATACATTATATATTTATGTAATTTTTATGTATTGGGTATAAAAGTGGGTATTTGTTGAAGCGTAGGAAAGTTTTTGTGGTTCCGGGAGTGCCTAAACGCAATTTATCGCGAAACGTATACACTTTACGTATCCGATAAAAATAAATGAACAAAGTTAATAATTATCCTTAAAATAATTATATAACCCTTGCTTGATGTAAACATTTAATTGTTTGATGCCCGTTTACATTGAACGCTAATTTTTGGCGTACGCGATTTAATCTAACGATTACAATTTTAAGCAAACACGTTCAATACTTAAAATAAATAGTACATTTATTGACGTCGTCAAAGACTTGAAAACACAGGGTGTTATAAATAAAGGGTAAAAATTTGGTATTTAAAGGGAGGAAGTAACCGTTGGGGTTACTGACTAGCCGTTGGGACACTATTCATGACCGTTGGGGTTACTGTTCACCTATGAAAAAAAATCGCACACACACCTCTTCATTAACACCATTCCGGAAGGCAACTCAAACTAAATTTCAGGACGAAATTCTTTTAACAGGAGGAGACTATAACACCCCGTGTTTTAGGGTCATTTACGATGTCAATATATTCACTATTTATTTTTAGTAGTGTACGGGTTTTCTTTTAAATCGTGATCGTTAAGTTAAATCTGCTAAATATTATCATTCAATGTAAACAAGCATCAAACAATTAAATGTTTACATCAAGCAAGTGTTAAGTAATTATTTTGATTATAATTATTAACTTTGTTCATTTTATTTTTATTGGTTACGTAAAGTGATTACGTTTCACGATAAAATACGTTTAGGCATTCTCAGAACCACCAAAACTTTTTTACGCTTCAACAAATACCCACAATTATACCCAATACTCAAAATTTACTAAATTTCACTACCTATATGCTTATATGGCCGGATATGGATGAGGAGATACAAATATATTATCTAATTTCAATCACACTTCCTAGAATTCATAGGATGACTTCTATTCTAGGGAACCATTAGATATTTTCTTACAAGACTTTCATGTATTTTTGACCAACTATCCCTAGAATTCCTCCGTGTGTCCCTTGACTAGTCTTAGGGTATATAATGCCTAAACTAGAAGATATAACACACACACTCTCATTTCCTTAAGTGAAAAACCAACAAAACTCTCTCTTTACCTCCTACACAGCCCACGGCTCAAAACCAATAACATAAACCATCCATACAATTTTTATTTACCACATTTAAAAGTGTTCCTACATCATATCTAAGATAACCTAAGGTGTTTAGAAGGTTTGCTTTAAGGTTTACATGTGTTAAACAAGAAAGGTTCAAGATTAGGGTTTACTTGAAATTAGGGTTTTCAAGGTCTTAGAAGCTAGGGTTTGTCTGCTAAACAAGGGTTTAGATCATATTTTTTATCATCATACTTCACATTAAGGTTACTTAAAACTCTTAATCTCTTTACTTTTGTGATTTTATGCATATATGATGTTTATGTAGTTAATAACCATCTAAGGACTTATTTACTTGTAAAAATGGATTTTTACACTTGTTTATGGTTTGGTAAACTTTTACATGTGATATATGAATGTTAATATCATGTTATAATGGTGTATAAGTATTGTACAGGTTGTTTATATATATAAAAGTATATATAAACAAGTTACTTAAAAAGTATAATATAAATGTTTATGAACAAACAAGTATGTAGACTCATGGATCTTGTGATTCTTGAACAATATTTGAACTAATCATGGACTAAGGACCCTAGGTATGTATTACATGTGATATTAAGGGTTGTAATGAACTTGTAACAAAGTGGTTAAACTAAAAAGTTATAAAAATAACTTTTAAACACATTTTGAGAAATTGATAAAAGTGGGCTGTTTGGATTCGAATTTTAAGGCATCTATTTTATATTTTTATCAAATACTACATGTCACAAGGATCGTGGGCATGTAAAGAACTCAAAAAAACAATTTATAACGAAGGAGATATGCTAATTTCAAGTTATACGTTAATTAAACGCGTTTATAAAAGAAATTTTATAAAAACTTATTACTATTCACATCTAATGAAGAAGTATACATATTTTTATCAGATAGTACATAATTTTAGGATTTCAAAACAATAAAGATCATAATTTTAGGATCAATAACGAAGGAGTTAAGGATTTTTCACGTTTACGACAATAAATACTTTTATAAAACTATTTTTATAAAAGTTACTGTTCACATCAGTAAATAAAATTTTGAAAACATCATTAATTAGATAAAATTTTTAATTACGAAGACGTGCTCGAAAGAATCACTAAAAACGGAGTTAAAACGACAAAAATACGACGTTTACGATAACTAAATTTATAAAAGTCCATGAACAGTAAAAACCACTGTTCACCAGGGGACTCAATTATTGAAAATGTTATATTTTGATACCTCGTCTTTATACGAAAGTGTGGGCGTAAGAAACATACCAAACGGGCTTAAAACGAGAAAGATACGCACTATTTTATACTTGTGCACTATTTTCTGACGTGAATAGTGTTGGTTCGTTTTTAATATAAATTTTTGTGAAACATTTTAGAATCATTTATATAATATTTATACATGTCTTAAACTTTATAAATATTATGTTACAAAGACAATTGAATTATTTATTCGATTATACGAGTACAAACACATGTTATTTATTTATCAAATGCGATTTAAATATGATTTCATAAACACGATTAGATGGTGATGTAGCTATATAGAATTATATATGGTAGTAGTTATTTAAAGTACTTAGTACTCATACGACCTATAATTGATTAGGTTGAATTCGGGCGTAATTGTGACACATTTTCTGTTGTGATTTACATTGTTAAACTCATCCACTCGAGGTGAGTTCATAGCCTCACGTTTTATATTTATAATGATTTATAACTTTTAGGGTGAGAACATGCTTTGTTTTACAATTGGACGCAAGTGAACATTTCATATTTAAACTGATTACGTGTTTGCCTAAGTAGCAATAACCCAATGAGCCCATTATCATGAACTGTAAATCACTTGAAGGGTGAGCGCGAATGTTATAAATAGATTTATTTGGGGGTGACGCCCCGTTCGGGTGATTATCTATCACTGGTGTCGAAACTACCGAGCCAATGAACGTATAACATGTCGGATTTGGGATGTTCTGGGTTAGAACATCATCAAGGGCAATGTAGGCAATTTATATTGCAATTCATATATGTCGAGCTTCAGTGTCATGAGCTTAGAAAAACGTAATTACATTTTTTGTGATGTTTACATTTAATGTATTATCACGGGGGAAATCTTGCGGTCCTACACTTATATAATTCACAAACCTATGAATTCACCAACATTATTGTTGACGTTTTAAAGCATGTTTTTCTCAGGAGGTCAATAAGGCACGAGGTGCAAGGGATACATTGGTGGTCGTTATTTTGGGAGACAATTGCATTAAAGATTTAGTTGCATTACACATTTGGGGAAAATATTTGTTTTCAAACTAGAATATTTGTATAATTTAACAATGAACAAGTAAAGCTTCGGACTTTTGTAACAAACAGTTTGCTAAATCCAATGTATCAGTTTTTAAACGACAATTTTAAAGGTCGTTCTTATATATCTTGTGCTATTGATCTATGAAGTAACGCTCCCAAACCCATATTCCGCTGCGACCCATTTTGGGGGTGTTACAGATTGGTATCTAGAGCCAAGGTTATAGAGAACCAGGTCAAATGTTTTTGCTGGACTATAACCGTTTTCAAACATTGCATTCATACAAAGGGGTTTTCACGGGACATACATACACTAGTTGTTTGCATTAGTTAGTTTTACTAGATGCTTACATGATTCATATACGAGTGTTTCAATAAGTAACGCTACATTACTATGGAGGGTCTTATATATATATGCAAAGATGAAGTTTGGCATCTTCGCACATCCTCTACAATTATTTATATCTAAGGGTTATTTATAAAATAGGGAAACATTTTTTTAGGAAAAGGAAGCACTATCAGCTCGTAGGTCCCAAATCGCTACCTAAACATTAAGCTATCGAATATGATACCTTACCATCATTCATTTATGTCATGAGCGCATATTCATATTTACCATACAGTCTTATATAATATACTTATATAAGTTAAGTTTTGCTCATTGCAAGCAGTCATGTTTTCATCATCGACGGTTACCTACACGTCTGTCTATATTAATCTCGAGCCGTGGAGATTCCAGTAAGCTTATGATGAGGAGCTAGAGGAACTAATGGAGGATCAACCTCTTCCTACTGATGCCTCACCTATAGCCCTATCACCGGGCTACATTGCTGACTCCGATCCAGAGGAGGATGAGGAGGACCCTGAGGAGGATCCTGCTGACCATCCTGTCGACAGAGGAGACAATGATGATAATGAGTCATCTAATGATGACGACGATGATGATGATGTTGAGAAGGATGAGGAGGATGAGGAGGAGGAGGAGCACCTAGCTCCAACTGACCCTTCTACTGTACCTATAGATGACCCTGTCCCCTCAAGCAGAGCATACATAGACATTTGAGACTGATGAGTCTGCTTCTACACCACTCACCTCTCCACACCATATCATCTTGTTTTCTGAGACCAAATCCCGTGTAGTACGGATGTCTTTTTAACACCATACTCCACAATCACCATCTGCTGAGGCATGCATTACCGAGTTGCTGCTGCACTACCTTCATCATTACTACCACCATTAGTATCACCACCACCAGAGAATATTAAGTCACTTAAAGATAACATAAGAGGCTAGCATCTAGAATCTTAAGAGGTACCCTGGACCATAGACAAATAGATTTGTCAGTGTAGCTCATTTTGTATTGTATCCCACTAAACTTGAGTAATACTCGGTTGGTAGCGTTAATAAAAAGCTTGTACTCTTTTACTCAGGTAAAACGATGTATTAAGTATTAACCTACGCTGTTGGTTATGATCATGCTACTGTATGATGTGGATTTATTTATGCCATGGTTGATGTTATCTTATACCTCTGCATGACGTGGTCTCACCTTACATATATGTTGTAATCATAGAGTGTCATGATTTTCCCTTCGATGAAACTTCATATACATTTTGTTCCCTGTGATCTTTAGGAAATGATGACAACTATTAATTAAGGGATGAGTGTTGAGGAAATTAAGCGGGTTGTAGCCTAGAGAGTGGCTAATGCTATTGAGGCTATTGCTATTTATGAGACGAAAACCAACATAGCCTGCAAGTCAATGATCCAGACTGAACGGCAAGAAGATAAGGTAGCAGAGAATGCTAGCAACAAGAGGAAGTGGAAAGGTAACCACAATGGAAGCTTGATAAGTGCTTAATTACACATATCTTTTACCTCTAAAAACGAGCTTAAATGACCAAAAACAGACAAAAACTGCCAAATATATGTTTGTTTTGCATTTGTATTGTGCAGGAAGTGGATATCATCAAAAAGACAAAAAACCAAGCCAAAATGACAAAACTGAGCATGGAATGGAAAAGACTGTGCAAAATCAAGGCCAAAGTCCAAAAATGCCAAAGTCAGAGTCAATACTGAAGAATACTATTGAATGCAATCTTTACCCATCTGATGGGCCGGGAAAGCCCAATAGTATATTTATGAAGACTGTGAAGACCAAATGGGCCCTCAATCAATTTACAACAGCCCATTTGTGTGCAATTGACAAAGACTGTGAAGACTTTGAAGGCCCAATCCTAGCCCAGTTACAGCCAATCTCAGCCATTGTACACACAAAACCCACTTCATAACCTTATTGGGCTTGAAAAAGCCCAATAACCAAACCTGTACCTTATTGGGCCTTAAAAAGCCCAATAACACAAACCCAAACCCAGTGGGCCCAATACAAGCCCAAAAGCCCAATACAAAACCCAAGCCCAACAAAAGCCCACAATCCTTTTTTATAAAACATAAGGACCAAAAATGTAAATTTTAAAACTTTGTTTTATAATTAAAAATGAAAAAAATAAAGAAAAGGGGCCAAAAGTGCCATGTTTGAAAGATGTTTTTATAAAGAAAACAAAAGAAATAAAACACAAGGGCCATTTTTGCAATTTATCAAAACCTCTTTTATTCTTTTGTTATAAAACCAGAGGGACCACTTTTGTAATTCACCAAACCTTTCTTATTCTCTTTAGTTATAAAAACGCAGGGACTGAAGCTGTCACTTTCCAAACTTTGTTATAACTGAATTTTGGGCTTACATAAAGTGAAAAGAGAAGGAAAGATGGGGGGGCACTCTTGCCTCTTCCCCATACTTTCCTTTTAAACCTGCTAACCACAAACGTACCTCAACCCACTTTCCCGCCATCCTCAAACCACCCTTTCCCATGGTTTACAAGGCCAAACCACCTCCCAAGTACCAATTCCCACCTCCCCATCACCCCTATAACCCTTCCCTATTGACATTTCACAAAAACCCGCACCCCCTTCAATGGTTGAGATGGTGTACAAGGCATATGGAGGGTTAAGATTGCTTGGGAAAGCTTTGTACTCTCACAGCAAACACATCCCATGAGCTAGCAGGCTTGGAGACCTCTATAAAAGAGAAGAGAACAAGCCAAAGAAAAAAATCCCTGTTTTTACTTTCTTAGTTTAAATTTAATTAAAGTTTGCTTTAAAGTTATTGTATTTAGTTTGTTTAAAACGTTTTAAGTTGTAATTCTTGGAAGTTTAATAAATTATTAAGAGTTCTCTTGTTATTGCATTTGTCAAAATTTGAAATATAAATTAAGTTGTTTAATCCTGTTTAAACTTGTGTAAGAATGTTTTAAAGTGATTAAACCCCACTTGTGAACACTTTTCTTAGCCTTATTTCACCAAAAATCAGTTAAAAAATCGATTTTTATATAAATAAGGGGGTGTTTGGTTTAGTCCCAAAATGGGTCAAATGGGAATTGGCATGGGTCAAGTGCACTCAGCCAACTTTGGCTGAGTGTGTGGGGTTAATTAAGCTTTGAATTGGTAGCCATGTGCTGCACCTGTAAGCACGGGCACCTTATCGTTAGGCGCCTTCCGAAATGAAGAGTTATCTGAGCAACTGAAAGAGCTGTCCGACGAGAGGCTGTTATAAACCCAGTTCCTCACTTGGGAGTTCCGGTCTTGTTTGTCTAAGAAGAAAGACAGATCACCCGGAGTGCCTTCGATTACCGGATTTGAATAAACTAACGCGGTAAGAAACCTTATCCGCTCCTAAGAATTTGATGATTTATTTTGATCAGCTTCAAGGGTCCGAGTGTCTACTCGAAAATCGACCTAAGGTCAGGTTATCACCAATTGAGGGTTCAAAAAGAAGTCATCCCGAAAACTGCCTTCAAATCGTATATGGCCATGTACGAATTTCAAGTTATGCCGTTTGGTTTGACAAACGCACTTGCTGTATTCATGGACCTTATGAATCGGGTATGCAAACCATATCTAGATAAATTCGTGATTGTCTTCATTGACGATATTCTGATATATTCGAAAAACAAGGAAAATATGAGATCACCTTAATCAAATCTTCAGAATTTCTATAAAAGGAAGGAGTATGTTGCCATTTTCCAAATGCGAATTTTGGATTCCCAAAGTACAGTTCCTCGGTCACGTGATCGATAGTGAAGGAATTCATGTGGATCCAGCCAAGATTGAATCTATTAAAGATTGGACATCTCCTAAGTCACCAACGGAGATTCGTCAATTTTTAGGTCTTGCTGGGTATTACCGAAGATTCATTGAAGGGTTTTCAAAGATCGCCAAACCAATGACTAAACTTACTCAAAAGAAGGTCAAGTTTGAGTGGGGCGATAAACAAGAAGCAGCTTTTCAACTGTTGAAACAAAAGTTGTGCAGTGCACCAATCCTTGCATTACCTGAAGGAAGCGAAGATTTCATCGCATACTGCGATGCTTCGAAGAAGGGTTTGGGCGCTGTATTGATGCAGAGAGAAAAAGTGATTTCTTATGCATCACGCCAGTTGAAGATTCATGAGAAGAACTATACAACTCATGATTTGGAACTTGGAGCAGTGGTGTTCGCTCTCAAGATCTGGAGACATTATTTATATGGAACTAAGTGTATGGTGTTCACCGATACAAAGTTTGCACACATTCAGATCAAAAGAGTTGAACATGATGGCAACGCCCGATGGTTAGAGTTGCTAATGATTACGATTGCGATATTCGTTATCACCCGGGGAAAGCAAATGTCGTTGCTGATGCTCTTGAGCAAGGAAAGAAGAAACCACCTGTTAAGAGTTCGAGCCTTAGTCATGACTATTAGCTTGGATCTTCCCAAACAGATCCTGAATGCTCAGACTGAAGCGCGAAAACTAGAGAACCTTAAGAGTGAAGACGTTGGGGGAATGTTGATTGAAAATGCTAAATTTCCAGAAGCGATTAGAGAATAAAAGTTGGAACCAACACGTGGCGGAATGGAACCCTAGCTCAATGGCAGAGTTGGCTAACCTTTGTTATGAGAATTTACGGACTGTCGTAATCATGCCACTAATCCCACAAATCAAAATACTCCATTCATCCGAGTTCTGACAAAAAGTAAACCAAACTGAAGAGACTATATTGGTGGCTCCAACATGAAAGCCCGACATAGCCACTTATGTTAGCCAAGTGTTGACTACGCTAAGGTCAAGGCAGAACATCAACAGGCCATCAGGATTGTATGGTACAACCTAAGATCCCTGAATGGAAATGGGACAAACACACATGGATTGTGTTACTAAAGCTTCCAAAGTCGTCGCAAGGCTACAGACAGACCAATTTGGGTGATTGTTGCCGACTCACTAAGTCTGCGATCTTTCACCCGATGAAGAGACTGATCCTTTGGACAAATGCAAGATTGAACCTGAAGGAGGTGGTCACAGACATGGAATACCTTCTCACAATCGATTGGTGATCCGCGATTCCCAGATTCGCATCAAAATTTCTGGAGGTCACTTCAGAATGCTTTGGGTACTATTTGATATGAGTTACCATGCATACCATTCCACAAACAGACGGGCAAAAGGCGAGGGAACCATTCAAACTCCTCGAGGATATTCTTGCATGCTTGTGCAATCGACTTTGGCAAAGGGTTGGATTAACCATTTTGCCATTATCGAGTTCTCAAGATAACAATAGCTATCACGCCAGCATCAGGCCTCACACATTAGAACACTTTATGGCGAAAAAAAGTTTCGTGTCACCTGTATGTTGGACTAAAGTTGGAAAAGCTCAAATTCTCGTTCCAGAACTAATTCAAGAGACCAAACTGAAAAATCTCCATATCAAGCCAAGATGCAAGCCGCTCGTGATCGACAGAAGAGTTTACGCCGATCTGAATCGTACACCAATGGAATTCCCCAAGTCGGATAGAGTTATGCTTAAGAGTCTCGCCTTGGAGAAGGGGTCGTACGTTTTTGGTAAACGTGGGAAAGTAAACCCTAGTTTATGTGGAGACTTCTCAAGGTGTTAGAAATGGTTGGAGAGGTTGTCTTACGACGCTTTAACTTCCAGAAGAATGACAGAGTTCATAATACATTCCAGAGGTCCAACCTGAAAAAGTGTCATGCCGACGAGCCATTAGCCGTTCCGTTGGATGGACTTAATTTGGACGACAAACTCTATTTTTTTGAGGAACCGTTAGAAATAGTGGGCCGTGAAGTCAAACGGTTTTTGAGCGAAGTCGTATCCCGGATTATCAATGGTTCGATGGAGACTCCAAAGAGAGGTCCTGAGTCACGTGGGAACGTGAGACCAATTCAAGAGAGAAATACCCACTCCTCTCATCAAGACACACTATCGTCAAGTCTGCATCGTGAGCCTTGAGGACAAGGCTCGTTTAACGGGGGAAGTCTATAACACCCTGTGTTTTCAAGTCAATGACGACGTCGATAAATCCGCAATGTACCTTTATTGTACCCAAGTTTGCTTAAATCATAAATGTAAAGCTAAATCGCGTACGCTAAAAATTAGCGTTCAATGTAAACGGGCATCGATCAATTAAGCGTTGGCATCAATAAAGTATTAAATAATTATTTTGAGAATAATTATTAACTTTGTTCATTTTATTTTTATCGGATACGTAAAGTGTATACGTTTCGCGATAAATTGCGTTAGGCACTCCCGGAACCACCAAAACTTTTCTACGCTTCAACAAATACCCATTTAAACCCAAATACATAAAAACTAACAAAATATTATCAATGTAAATCTTATATATGCCAAAATCAAAGAGTAATATGCAATAAATAAGAAAAGTTTTTCACCATTTGGTCATATGTACAATACCATCTTGCATTTATACCTAGCAAGCTTTCTCTTTGACCCAAATACCGAAGACTTTGACCAAGAAAGCCTTAAACCATCCTCCTTGTTTCCCTCCCCCTTTTGATCCCTACGTTTCTCCCCCGCCCCCCCCCCCCATGAACCATTGACCACTTGGGTCTTGGTCATTTACTAGCTTATATACATATATTCTTTCACACTTTGCAAGACTTAAACACACATTGCATTTCCTTGATAAAAATCAAAACATACTTCCCTTTTTCTCTTATAAAAGCCACGGCTCAACCCTCCCCTTCAAACTATCCATACAAAATTTATATAACCTATTTACATACACTCTCATATCATATCAAAGATAGCTTCAAAGTAAATTTTGAAGCCTTTGATTAAAATTATTTTTACACAGTATAGAAGCAATGAAAACAAGATTTGAGTTTCATTGAAACTAGGGTTTTCTGGGGTTATAATCTTTGGGTTTAAAGTCCTAAACAAGGTTTAGCACTTATTTATCAACATCCCTACAATCATCCCATTAAGGTTAATCATAAGCCTAAACTAATCATTTATCTGATTAGTAAATAAGTTATGATTTATATAGTGAAATCACCATTAGGATATAATAAACTTTGTAACAAGGAATTTTCTTGTAAATATATTTTTACGAACTTAATACACATGTTTTTATGATTAGTTAATATGAAGTTCTAAATGATACCTAATAATTTTACAACTTAAATAAGCTTAAAAAGTCTAAAGGGTAAAACAATAAAAAACTAGGTCAAAAATGGCTTAAGAAAAGTTAGTTGAACATTCTGTCCCAAATTTTCTTAAAAATATTCCCTTATTTTATGTTTTTATAAGATAATACATTTCACGACGATTCCGAAAAAGTAAGAAACTTGTCAAACGGATAAATAACGAAAAAGTTATGGTAAAAACAAGTTATACGATAAGTAAACGGAGTTATAAAAGAATTTTTATAAAAACTTTTTATAAAAAGTATTCAAACAGCAAGTTTGATATTTTTAATAAATAATACATATTTTTAGGATTCCAAAATGATAAGAATCGTAAATTTTTCAATTAAAACGACAAGTTATGAATTTTCGCGATTTTAACGACAATTAATACTTTTATAAAACTATTTTTATAAAAGTTACTATTCATGACAGAAAGTTATATTTTTGTAAACCTCATAAAATTATAGAACTTTCAATAATGAGAACGTCCTCGAAAGAATCGTTAAAAACGGAGCTATAACGAATAAAATACGACATTTACGGGTTTTACGACAACGAATACAATTAAATAAAATCACGTCCTTATGTTGAACATATAATAGTTCTGTTCGGCAAGATGGGTCCCAAAATATCGAAAATGGTCAAATATGATAACTCTCAGCGTCCTAATACGAAAAGATGGGCATAAGAAACGTTAAAATCAGGATTAAAACGCAAAAGTTATGCTAGTTTTACTAAAACGGTAATTATAAACGTTTTAACTTATTAACCGTAATTTTACCAAATCCATTAGTTGGTGATTGAACTATATAGAATTATATGTGGTTACTACGTACATATTACTAGGGAGTTTCATAATGAGGCCCTCTTCGGATGGCGTATCGACGTTGTTGGATTTACGATTTTAAAGTGTCCTAACTCCTCGACGTCATTTTCATGACTCATTAGATTATGATAGCCCAACGATAGTATGATGTAACAACTATAAGATTTTATTCAAGTACTCGTACTAAACGACCTAGATAATTTAGGTTGCATTCTATCATTTACGTGAACGCTTTATCTGCGATATTTGGATATCTGAACTCATGGAGTTCAATAAGCCCCACATTTTTACGATTCAATATTATTCATATTATGGGGTGGAAACTGCATTGTTTTATAAATTGGACGCAAGTATTGATTACATTTTTGCCTAAGACGATACACCCAAGTTAAGCCCAATCATGAACTGTCAATTGCATAGATGTAGTGGGAATTACATTTATATGAGCTCTGAAAGTTATTTAATAGATCTATATCGGGAAACGACCTCCCCGTCGGTGATTAGGCTATCACCAAGAACGAACTTATTAGCAAGTCGAATTGGGATGTTTTTTCTGGTTGAACATCTAATCACCGGCAAAAATTGCAATATATAGTTAATTGCAAAAAGATTGTCCGAGCTTCAGTGTCATGAGCTTAGTGTAAATGTAATCTAGTATTAGAATGCCCTGCATGTGTTGCAATTAAGTCCACGGAAAAATCTGCAGTCCTAGCATATTATGATTTATCAAACCTATGAATTTCACCAACATTATTGTTGACGAGTTTTTAAGCAATTTTTCAGGAGGTCATAGGCATGGGATGCCAGGGATGCATGGGTCACATTTTGATTGAACGCTCCAAAAGATTTAGGTGCATCAAATTTAAAGTAAAAAAAAAAGTTTTTTGGAAGATGTATGTCATACTTTGTCATATTTTAACAATGAACAAGTAAAGCATATGCTTTTGTATTAAGTCTTTAAATAAATCCAAGTATCATTTTAAACACGACTTTTTGTGTCTTCTTATATATCTTGTGTTATTGATCTATGAGGTAACACGCCCCGAAACCTTATTCCGCTGCGACCTAATTTGGGGGTGTTACAAATACAATGACTCCCGGAGATCCTACATCCAATGATCCATCATCACTAGATATGGATGTGTAAGTGAGAGTGGAATGCTCCGAATCTGACATGACAGAATCTGTGACAATAAAAAGTAGCTTATATAAGTATTAATATGAGACTCTTATCGTTATATACGTAATATATATTATAAACACGTATATCAATCATGAATGCATCTAGTCTAACCAACTAATGCAACCCCTTTGTATGATGCAATGTTTGAAAACGGTTATAGTCCAAGTAAAAACATTTGACATGGTTCTCTATAACCTTGGCTCTAGATACCAATCTGTAACACCCCTAAATTGGGTCACAGCGGAATATAGGTCTGAGAGTGTTACTTCATAGACCAATAGCACAAGATATATATAAGAACGACCTTAAAAAGAGTCGTAAAATTGATACATTAGATTTAAACAAATTGTTTGTTACAAAAGCCCATAGCTTTACTTGTTTATTGTTCAAAAGATAAAAATTCTAGCACATAACAAATATTTCCCCAAAATGTAATGCGTCCAAATCTTTAATGCATATGACTTCCAAATAACAACCACCAATGTATCCCTTGACTTGTACCTCATTAATCTCCTATGAAAACATGCTTTAAAACGTCAACAATAATGTTGGTGAATTCATAGGTTTGTAAAATGTATAATGTAGGACCACAAGATTTCCCAAGTGTATGATAATGCAACATATGCAAACATCACAAAATTGTAGTTATGTTTCCCTAAGCTCATGACAGTAAAGCTCGACATAAATGAATTGCAATATAAATTGCCAACATTGCCCGTGATGATGTTCTAACCCGCAACATCCCAAATCCGACATGGTATACGTTTGTTTATCCAATGATAGCTAATCACCCGAACGGGGATGTCAATCCCAAATAGATCTATTCATAACATTCGCGCTCACATAGTAATTGATAGTTCATGATTGTGGGCTTAGAGGGTTATCGCTACTTAGGCAAACACGTAATCATAATGTAAAAATGTCTACTTGTGTCCAATTGTAAAATCATGCATGTTTCTCACCCCAAAACTTGTAAATCATTATAAATGTAAAACGTGGGGCTATAAACTCACCTCGAGTAAATGAATCAACAAAATATATCAGATGCGTGAAAAACGTCACGTAAATGTCCGAATGCAACCTAATTAATTATAGGTCGTATGAGTACTAAGTACTTTGAATAGCTAATACCGTATATAATTCTATATAGCTACATCACCATCTAATTGTAATTGAGAAATAATATTTATAAAGTAAAAATGTTTATAAATATTAACTTAGTAAAAATGTCGTAACTTTCTCGTTTTAAGCCCGTTTTGTACGTTCTTTAAGTCCACGATGTGGAAACTAGAAGGGGGGGTTAAATAGTTTACACGTTTGTTTTGCGTTTTAAAAGTTTACTTTTAAAAATGTATATATCCGAGTTATATGTTTAATCAAATCACAATATGAACAAGCATTGACTATCTAAACTAAACCACGATAACAACAATAATAATGTAAAGAGATAAGGAAAGAAACAACCAAACCAAGACATCAAGATTTTATACTGGTTCGGCTACGAAGCACCTCTTCGCCCTAATCCACTCCCCGAGTATCCGACTCAAGATTTCACTATGTCAACAAGCTCCCTTTAGGCGGAGAAAACCGTTTACACGTCGCTTACGTTATTTTCCGACACTAAGCTAAATGTCGAGTCCTAATCTTAGCTAGATCCAATCTACCACTTCACAAGATATACACACTCACAAGATCTACACTATCGGATCCACACGATATCCGAATCACACAAATACACAAGATAAATACAATAGACTTTTGGTACTTAGAAGAAGAGAGGAGAGATCACTAATTAACACTTCGCTTCTTGAAGAATACGAGTGTTCTTCTCTTGCACTTGAATGAGAGGGAAGAGATGCGAAGAAGAGATTAGATCACTTGACACAAGATCTAAGTATGTTAGTGATCAAGAGTTTTAGTGAGAGAAAGAAGGTTTAGAGAGAGAAAGAAAAGACTGAAAAATTTTGTGCAAAGAGGAATAATTTTTCAACTGGGAATGGGCCAATATTTATAGGCAGGAAATCCCAACGGCTATCTGGGGGCGGTCCCTTATATATAAGGGGGCCGCCTGCCCTATAAGGGGGCGGCTGCCTAGACTTCGCTCCCTTTTTTTGTCTTTTTGTGGTGAAGGTTGTATCTGGTGTAGAAGCTTCCGTATTGAGGGGAAAATTTGACATTCAAATTTGAATTTCAAATTTTAAGTTTTTATAGAACTTTTTATTTTAATTAGAAATATTTTGTAAATGTATTTTTGAGAAAATACTTTTGTAGAATTAAAAGTGAGGATTAAGAGAAAAATATTTTCTTGATCACTAATCATGCTTAATTATTTTGTTTGTCCATACCTTAAGTGATCACTAATCTTAGAAATGAAATTTTACATTTAATAATTTGTAAACGTTTATTTTTATTGTAAACGTTTTTACATTTTGTTATTATCAAAACGTTGAGAGGTCGAAAAATATAAATAACGTTTTTAGGCATTATTTGTATTAACAATCTCCCCCTTTTTGATGATGACAAAATATAAACTCATTTTAAATAAAATTAAAGATGTCAAATTATTAAATGAGTTATGTTCCATTTCTCCCCCTTTTTGTCGAATTCAAAAAGAATGATCGTCGAGTTGTTGAAGGAAGAAAGAAATCGACGATATCAAGACTCCCCCTTGATGTATGCTCCCCCTTGTTCGGGGCACCAAGGGATCGATCTTATAAAAATTGTTTTTGCTACAAAACAAAGTTAGAGGTACAAGTGCAAGACAAATATCTTTCAAGTTAACACATTATATTTAAATCAAAAGAAGAGTTTCATTCCACCAACAAGAAACTCATACACTAGCACATCCAACTAATACATTCAACATAAAATTTAAAAACTAGATCTTAATAAGAGCTAAGACACATTCATACAACATTTGTATGAATCATTACAATAGAAAGTAGATAATCATAAAGACATAATAAGGCATAGATCTACACTAGTTGATTCTTGAAAGGTAGAAGATGCCATAATCAAAAGAGGGGTTGTTTATTATTAAGCTTTTGAGATTGTTCAATTATGGTGAGGAGGTTGTTATTGAGGATGGAAATTGAGTGGAAGGACCAATGATGAGAGATTTGATATGGTTAAGGTCATCTTTCAATGTATCGAATAGATTTCGGGAATTCAAACAACAATGACAGAATTCTGAATGAAGGTTTACTTGATCTAAGGAAGGTGGAGGGATGAATGATGAGGTAGGAGGTGAAGGATTTGTGGCATCAATTGCTTGATGGAGATTAATTTCAAGAAGATTAGATAAGTGATGAAGTTCATGTGTTATTTGGTTTGGAGATGGGTTTTGTGGAGGTGAAAGAGATGGTGAAGAATTGGTTGTAGAATGAGAGGTAGGTGTATTCCTATTAGGTAGAAGAGATGGTGGGAGATGGTGACTTTGTCTCCAAGGCTCAAGAATGGCCCTTCGGAGTTTTCTAGAGTAGTCATGAGTGGATTTGCTAGAGAATGACATTGAGATCTTGATGATGAGAGAAAGATGCAGAAGGGAAGTGTAGATTGATATAGAGAAGAATGATGGTTATATAAAAGGATTTTGGGAAATGCATGGTATTGGAGAATGAAGATTCTAGGAAGTGTTTTGTCTAGAAAGGAAAGGATGGCTGGACCTAAGTAGAATAGGGTCGGAGTTGCAGAAAAAGAGGGGACATGAAAATTTTGTGGTTTCCTAATGGCGGTCCCTTATATCAGTGGCGGTCCCATATATATTAGGGAGCCCCCTATATTTAAGGGGACCGTTTTCTGGAGATTCGCGAAATTTTCTAGAAGATTTAATTTTTAGAGTGGTTAATAAGAATTAGAAGGGCGATTATGGCATTTCTATTACTTCAAGAATCACATAATACATCTAAAGGAGAGAATAAGTCATGTAATTTGCTCAAGATGAAGCATATAAATGACTAAAATGTATACTAAATGTCACATAGCAACCATTAAATAATAATGTAGACACATTATACACGTACTTGATTATCCATGATAGAGGTTAAGATAGTATTACATAGTAATAATAATAGTGCGTATATCTAGCAATAATTCTAGAGGAATATTTCAACCATCATTTGAGTCAACACTTGAAGCTTCTTCAGAGGATATGTAGTTAATTGATTTAAGATGAGTAGGATGAACCCAAGGTTTCATGGATGGCCAATATGATTTCTATTTTGATTTTCGTAGATGAGGATTAATTTTGATGATGTGATCATATAGACAATTTAGAATCATTCCATATGGCATTAGAGAATTTTGTTGATTTTTAATATTTTCAACTCATTTGGTTAGAAAGTAGGCAAAGTTAAAGGGAGTACTTGTTAGAATGTAATACATCATGTGGCATGATGATGCAGGAAGAAATGGTGAGTCATTTTGAGTGCCAAAGGCATTATCTTGAATGACTTCATTCCAAGATCTTATGTCATGACGAAGTTCTTCCTTGAGGATTATGTTTGGAAAAAATGTTTGTCCGGTTGTTGTGATTGATTGGATAATTTCCTTTGGTGTTGGAATGCGTGTTTGATATGGTGTGTTTGACTATTGATTAGTTTTCAAAGAGTAGAAAGAGGGTTATTCAGAGTAAGAACATTCTCCTTCACATGGAATGGAGAGATTGTTGGAACGTATGATTTTGTGTATTGTAATTCATCTTCCAAGGTCATTTCACCTAAATTAGAATAGATAATTGTAGTAAGATTCCTTCATTTAACGAGATGCCTAGTGTATGCCTATATGCAACAAGTGTGGAGTAACGATTAACTCGACGTAAATATAAAATTCTAAGAGTTAATCCAAACGCTCCTTAATTTGATTTTGCTCATCCAAACAAGTCGAAAAATACATATGAATTATGTATCTCGAAATTTGTTCATGAGATCATATGCATGTGTTTAAAAACGTTTTTAGGGTGGATTAACAATGTTAACAATTTTATTATGTTCCTTACGTGAGTGATTTAAAAATAAAATTAGGGTTTTGGTTCGAAATCAATTTTTCAACAAATTCACAAATGTATGCAAATCCTATATCTACGGAAAGCATATTAGTTATACATTGTATCCTAGTTGTCTTAATTGTACAAAATTAAAAGAAAACAGAAAAATCCCCAATTCCAATTTTTGGTGTTCATCATTAACCCTAGACTCAAATTGAAAGAAAATAGATAAAAAGACTTATAATTGATGATCTTTGTGATATTAGGATTGATTATTAGTGTTGATTTGATCTTTAATTGATGTTTTAATGGTTGAATTTGAGTTTTGGTGGGTTTTGGGTCATGTTCATCGAGTGCAGCAGATAAGGGGTGTTTGGTTTTTCTGTTTTAAATTTTTTTGTTTAAGTGTCCCATTTTGTGACCTGTTGGTGGCGGTCCCATATTTACCGGCGGTCCCAAATATATTGGGGGCCGCCTATATGGGGGCCGCCCTTATTCAAGGGTTTTTGGACTTGGTTTTTGACAAAATTTTTACAAAGAGGAGTGACATTTAATATGCATTTCGCGAATTAAACATGCTTAAAGTACTTCGGATGAAGCATTTAAGTTGTCACGACACGGAATGGAACACGGACTAGAATTGAGACAGAAGAAATAGAAGCGGACTAATATGATTTATGGAATGTGTTCCATCATTCCTAAACCAAGACGTAGATAGTTAAACGATTCACGTTTAAGGGGTTTAGTAAGAATATCGGCGATGTTGTCGACGGACGACACTTTTTCAATTGAGATATGTCCTTTCTGGACATTATCATGAAGAAAGTGGTGACGTATTTCGATGTGTTTGGTACGAGAATGTTGCACCGGGTTTTTGCTAAGGTCAATCGCGCCTTTGTTGTCGCACATGATGGGAACGTCGTCGAGTCGTACGTCATAGTCGATGAGAGCTTGTTTCATCCATAGTGCTTGTTGACATGCCTTTCCGGCGCTTACGTATTCGGCTTCGGTAGTGGATATAGCAAGAGCAGTTTGTTTCTTCGAGAACCAAGATGTCAAACAACATCCCACAAACGTACAAATACCGCTAGTGCTCTTTCGGTCCACATAATCTCCCGCATGATCAGAGTCGGCATATACTACGGTTTCTATGCCGGTCCCCTTAGGATACCATAATCCTAAGTGCGTAGTGCCTTTAATGTATCTCTTTGAAGTTCATGAGCATCACTAAATCCAGCTGAGCAACATTAACACAAACATGAGCAGTAGTAATTCAAACAACATCAAGAAGACTTTTAAATCCCAACAATCCTACCATAAACTTGATATTCTTCTTCAAAATCATCAAGTTACTTTCATATTAAAAGCTTTCATCAACACTTGGGAGGATGCTTCTAAACACTTCTTTACTTCTTAAGCTGTTTTATGATGAATTTAAGAAGCTGATAAGCCATTTCACTTTCATAGTCAATCATAAGCTTCTTTTCCAACATCATTAAAAGTGTAAGTGGTGCAAGGGGATACTTCTTCTCTACCAACATATAAATCTACACATGTCTCATCATCAAGGAATGTACTCCGCATGAGTCATACAGCTTCCAGTTCAACACTTTGTATTCTTGTTGATTCCTCCATACTTTATATTCTACATATGGTTCAAACATTGTTTTCAAATCATCCCATAACAACAAATCCAAGTCTTCCACTGGTCTTGTTGACTCGTATTTAGCTTTTACCAACTTGTACAAATATTCCAAATCTTCCATGTCAAAACTTTTAAGCATTTGACTAAAGATCATGTACATTTGATACTTTTCATTAGCTCTCATTATTTGATAATAGCTTTTTCTTCCTTCTTTATATATCTTCTAGCCAACAATACTAGGAGACTTAACAACTAAAGGAACAACATCAATTGCTACTTCATCTTCATCTGGAATGATTTTCATTAACTGTTTAAGCTCTGCTATTTCTTTATCATCTTCTACCTTTTGCTTCTTTGTAATCTCTTGTACCAGCTCTATTCCTGCTCTCTTTTCTTTGCCTTTCACCAACTTTGTTCTAAAGTATTCAAATGTATTTACCCTTTTGAATGCTCTGTCAAACATCTCTTGGATAGAATCAAACTCTTTCAACTTCAAATCTTTGAGCTTGTATCCTTCCATGTTCTTTAGGTAAGTATACATTATCTTTATCTGTTGAGATTTTGTTGGTGGTTTGTTTCTTTTCTCTTTTGCTCTTTTAGCTACAAAACGCTTTCTTCTTTTCTCTAAGAGTTGTTGAAATAATGTAGCCTTTTCTTCAATAGACAACTCTTCTTGTTCTTGTGCTTGCATTCTTTCAGCCAATTGATGATCAGCATCAATCTTTACCTGTATATCATCCCATGTTTCAATCAAGGCAATATTGGCTTTTTCTTCTTTTTCAGCTTTCTCTCTTGCAAGTCTTTCTTCTTCATCAAATTCAGCTTGTAAATTTAAAGCAGTTTCTTCATCAAGCCTGATTAGATCTTTTTTGTTTATAGGCTTCACAGGTTCTATCAATATCCCTTTACCTTTGTCATGTGATTGTTGTGAAGATAGTTGTGAAGATATTGTTGTTGTAGATTCACCCAGTTCTTGTATAACAACCCCTTTCTTCTTGGGTTTTGTACTTTTCATTTCTTCAAGTACTTGAGCCAAAGTAATATCATCAACAGTTGTAGCAAACACCTCCTCACCAGCAGAAACATTCACATCATGAACACTAACCAGGGTAATTTCTTCATCTGCATCAATAGCATCAATCCTCCCCTTTTTGGATGCATCCTCACCCAAACTTTCTTCATTATTAGAGGATTCTACCCTAGCAGTCAAACCAACTTTGTATAATCTCTTCAGCCTATGAGTTCTTGACCTATCTTTCTTTTTAAGCTTCTTGACCCTCCTTTTCAAACTAGCAATCTCATTATGTTGAGTGGTCTTTGTCTTCTCCAAAATCACCAGGAACCGGTTGTGTAAAGTTAACATAATGTCATTAATTTATCCAAGTTAAGTCATCCCCATCCAATCAATCCAAAGTGTGTTACCTATTGCTAGCAGTGAATCATTAGAATGTTTAGATACACTCTCAAACATAGTTTGAGCAATAGTATCCCTCATGGTTTCTTGGCACCAGGGAAGACCACCTGAATTAGTTCCTTGGGAACTAGATTAATTAGGTGTTGCCTTGGATTGGGTCTTATTTATGTTACCACTTTCCTGCTTTGCTTCTAAGCTAGAAGCAGTAGTGGCAGCCCTCACCAAACTGTCACCCAACTCCTTATGGACAGCCTCATCTGCAACATTTTCAATTAGGTCTCCACTAGCTGAGGAAGGTACATGAGTGTCCTTTCTTTTAGGCTTCCTAGGTTGTTGTGTCTTTTGAGGTTGAGTAGATGGTTGAATAAATGTGGGTGTGTGATGGGGATCAGTTAGAGTTTCTAAACCTTCACCCAATTGTGATTGGTTTTGTACCACCATTGTTTGAAATAAAGGTGTTACTCTACCAGAAAAACCTTTGCCTACCCTTCTCATATTTCCAAAAATCTTAGTGTGAGAGGGTGCAATATATATTCTCTTATGAGTTGGCATCCCATCAAGTTGTTGGTCCAAAAATATTTGTACAAACCTTGGACACATCAAAAATTTGCCAGACAAATTATCCAAGTTTCTAATCATACTTTCAAAAATAAATTTTGAAAAATTGAATTTCTGATTTGTAGCTAAGCAGATAATGGCAGATGTCATAGTACTACTAAACTTATTCTAGGCAGTAGTCTTTGAACTTAGACACTGTAAAATAGTATGAATTAGAAATTTCCATTATAGGGAAAAGAATGGTTTATAAAAAGTTAGTTTTTGTGAAATTTTCTCATACCCCATCAATGTAAGTTGTTCAAAAATGGTAGAATTTGGTAAACAATCAACACCTTCCTCATCTGCTAGTTGAAGATCTCTTTTAATAAATGATTCACTGATGACTATCTTTTTGCCATCTACTAGGGCATGTAACTGTACTTCTCCATTGATATTTTTGGCCATGACAGTAGACCAGAACTGTTCAATGCAAGAAATATATATAGTAGGATTAATCGTTAATGCATACCTTATAGGGTGTGCATTTAAAAAATCCACAATTTGTTTAAACCCATCACTCTCTGTGGGTTTAGACAAAAACGCGACCATATTATGAGTATCTGCAAACTTTAGAGTCATCATTTGTGTTGGGTTTTGATAATGGATGATAAAATTAAGTTAGGGTTTGTAATTGGAGAGTATTTGAAAGAATGAAATCGATTAAATGATTGATTGAAACCCTTAATCGAAATATTTATGAAAAATACCCTTAGACCAATACCCAGCATTAGTAAACTCAGCAGTAGTAAGTTTATCGCCTAGCACGTTAACTCTTTGAGTCACTAGCAATTAACTCCAATACCATTCCCAAACATCATTCCCATCATCAATCTAACACTTTTCTTTGCTTATCCTGCAAAATGTTAGTCCAAAAACCAAGAAAACACAAGCCATAGCAATTTTCACAATTATCACAGTATTAATTATACCTAATAGTATTAAGTATAACTAACAGTAGAAACTCAGTTGTATTAAGTATAACGAGCAGTATTAATTATACTTAACAGCAGAAACATTTAATGACATGAATAACAGTACTAATTCATACAAAACTCTACAAAAACATAAAGAGATAAAAGACTTTAAAGATTTAGCATTCCAATACTAGCAATCAAATATTGAAATATACTTACATCAAAAGCTTTTGTAAGCAAATCTGCAACATTCTTGTCAGTATGGATTTTGACCATTTGAATTAATTTCTTTTCATTGCAATCTCTAATAAAATGATGTCTGATCTCTATATGCTTTGTTTTTGAATGAAAAACAAGATTTTTAATTATGCAAATAGTACTGTTATTGTCAATAAAGATCTTGGTATGCATAAAATTGTACCCATAATCAAGTAGTTGATTCTGAATCCAACACTTGTCCTCACAACTTGAAAGCTACTAGGCTATATACTCAGCTTCTGTTGTGAAATTTGCAACCACTGTCTGTTTCTTGCACTGCCATGATATTAATCTGCATCTAAGGAATTGACAACCTCCTGTTGTAGACTTCCTATCCAAGCTTGCTCCAGCATAATCACTATTAGTGTATGCTACCAAATCAAAATGAGAATCTTTTGGATACCAAAGGCCCAATTTTGGTTGACCTTTTAAGTACCTAAAATCCTTTTCACAGCATGAAGAAGTGAAACCTTTGGATTGACTATTGGTAATCTACATCAGACACAAACAAAAGCTGCAGAACATGATGTCCAGTCCCTTTGAAAGGATGTAAGATACATCAATGAACCAATCATTGACCTATACATATGAACATCCACTTCTTCACCATCTTCATCCTTGAGCAGAGGCTTTTGAGTTTCCATTGGTGTGCTTACAGTCTTGACTTCTGTAAACCCAAATTTCTTTAAAATTTCAGCAACATATTTATCTTGACTAATAAATATGCCATCCGTCTTCTGCCTCACTTGTATTCCCAAAAAGAATGTAAGTTCTCCCATAGAACTCATCTGAAATTTCTCATGCATCAACTTCTCAAATGCAATACATAGCTCCATCTTTGTTGAACCAAAGATGATATCATCCACATAAACTAGGACCAACAAAATATCACCTTTGTGCCTTTTGATAAATAAGGTCTTGTCAATTTTCCCTCTTTGAAACCTATTATCTAACATATATGTTGAAAAGGTTTCATACCAAGCTCTAGGAGCTTGATGTAGTCCATACAGTGCTTTTTCAACCTTGTATACTCTATCAGGAAAGTATAGATCTTCAAATCCTGGTGGTTGACATACATACACCTCTTTTTTAATCTTCCCATAGAGAAAAGCACTTTTTACATCCATTTGATACACCACAAAATCTTTAAATGAATCATAAGCTAAGAATAAGCCTGATTTTGTATTCAATTCTTGCAACAGGGGCAAAGACCTTCATCAAAGTCCAAATCCCATTCTTCGTTTTGGTACCCTGAGCAAACCAATCTAGCTTAAATTAACTTATCACAATTCCCCTTTCATCCTTTTTATTCCTGAAAACCCATTTAGAGCCTATAGTCCTTTTTTTATTTGGTAAATCCACTAAAGTCTAAACTTCTTGTAACTTGAATTGTAGAAGCTCTTCCTGCATAGCCTCTATCCAGCTTGGATCCTTCAATGCATGAATTACCTTTTTGGGTTCTTCCTGTGATAAAAAAACAAGCAAACAAGCAATTTTGAAGGTCTTTATGGTTTGTTCTTTGTAGAATAGTACTAACAAACCCATGTTCATCCAAATTCTTTGACATCTTTCTTGTTTGTGTAGCTGATTGCAAATCTTCAATCACTTGATTAAGAGGATGATCTTTATGAATTCTTATAGTTGGATTAGGACTGACTTGGATTGTTGTATCCAAATTGTTCATGTCAGCCACTGCACCATCATCTTCATCATCTCTTGAGAAGTCAAATATGTTATAATCTTCCAAAGCAGGCATATTTAGATCAAATGGAAGTTCAATGCTTGTTTTTCCACCAACAACATTACCCTTATTTATGCCAGTAGCATTAACAGTTGAACTAACAGTATTAACATTACCAGCAGTATTAACATTGTTAGTGCTGTTAATATTATCTTCCTTCTCTTGATCTTTACATTCACTATCTTTTCTTGGATCTTCATCAATCTTCTTTCCATCATCACTTGAAGGTTTGGATCCATCATCATGAGAACTTTTTGGATCTTGGGAATATGGTGGATCAGTTGTCCATAATGGTAGCAAAATGTAATCTTTGACAGGTTCTGTCTCCTTTCTAGCTTGACCTGCATTATCACTTGCTTTTGTACCTACAAAACCATTAGACTGTGCACCTGCAACAATTGGCTCATAATTCATTGTTCTTGTTAGTGCATCAATATCAAATAGCCAATCTGGTCCACTACCTACAACATTAGGTGTACTCTCACTAAACCTAATATGCAAGTTTTCTTCCACTATCCTTGTTTTACTATTGAATACTCTAAAGGCTTTACTATTCAAAGAGTATCCAACAAAGAAACCTTCAATCAGCCTTATACCATAAAATTGCCTAAGTGTGAATCTATGGTATGTGAGAATGGTAACAGGACACCCAAAATGGCCTTAATAAAACTAAAATTGGTGTTCTATTCGTAAACCATGAAAAATCTCATTATGGACTTGTTATGAGGCTTAACTAAATAAAACCCCTAAACAAACTCTATTTTGCACATAGCAAGCAGTATTAACTGCTTCTGCCCAAAAAGTACTTGGCAACTTAGAATCAGCTAACATAGTTCTAGCAGCCTCAATTAGTGTCTTATTCCTCCTCTCAGCAACTCCATTTTGTTGAGGAGTTCTAGCTATACTAAATTGTCTCAAAATACCCTTCATTTCACAAAACTGATTCATCTCTCTGTTTTTTAACTCAGTCTCATTATCACATCTAATCACATTAACCTTGTGATCTACTAGATTTTCTATCTCAGTTATAAAGGACTTAAGAATGCCACTAGTCTTATCCTTAGTAGCTAGAAAGAAAACCCATGTAAACCTACTGTAATCATCTGTGACAACTAGGTAATACATAACGTTTACGATTTCATAGTAAACACGTACGATACAAAAGGTACATTATGAATTTATCGACAACGTAAATGACCCTAAAACATGAGGTGTTATAAACATTAACTCCAATTCCATTCCAAACAACATTCCCATCATCAATCTAACACTTTTCTTTGCTTATCCTGCAAAATGTTAGTATAAAAACCAAGAAAACACAAGCCATAGCAATTTTCACAATTATCACAGTATTAATTATACCTAGCAGTATTAAGTATAACTAATAGTATTAACATTGTTAGTGCTGTTAACATTATCTTCCTTCTCTTGATCTTTACATTCACTATCTTTTCTTGGATCTTCATCAACCTTTTTTCCATCATCACTTGAAGTTTTAAATCCATCATCATGAGAACTCTTTGAATCTTGGGAAAATGGTGGATCACCAGTCCATAATGGTAGCAAAATGTAATCTTTGACATGTTTTATCTCCTTTCTAGCTTGACCTGCATTATCACTTGCTTTTGTACCTGCAAAACCATTAGACTGTGTACCTTTTCCTGTGATTTTTCCTCCTTTGGGGTTCCCTCTAAAAGCAACATATCCTCCATCTATCTTTTCATAGTATGTAAGATAGGACATGTTCCCTATCATGTGCCTTGAGCATCAACTATCAATCACTCCTTGATCTTGTAAATCCATTTGTGGATTGCCTTGCATATTAGATAAGAAAATCAGTTTCTTTTGGGGACCCAAGCCATCACTGACTTGGATCTGCCTTGTGCATCAATATAATCAAACTTTTTAGGGTGATTGATGCACTATTGTGTTTAGAAACATGGTCTAAAACTTTATGCTTTGTTTTCCAAACCTAACAAGATGAGGCCTTAACAGCATTAAAATTATTTCCCTTAACAACATTAAATACTGCTTTTAGACTAGCAGTATTAAATTTTTTATCCCTAACAGTATTAACCCTTTGATTAATATTATTGTATTTAAATGATGTGTTCTTATGAATGGAACTCTTAACTATTAAATGTGCTATTTTAGAAATATATGACATGGGTCTAGCAGCATTTACTATTGTTTTTTAGTGAGCATCATTAACTTGTCTAGCAATATTAACCAATATTGCTGCTTTTGAAATATTTTGTCTAACAGTATTAATTGATACTAAACTAGACTGCATTTGTACTACTCTTGGAACTAATTTCTTTTTAGCACAGGGGTGAGTCTTTTTAGCAAAGTTTTGATGATTCACTCTTTGAGCATTATTCCAAACAGGTTTTACCATCCTTTGATTTTGAAACTACAGGCTTATTAACAAACTCATCTAAACCAGTATAGGACAAGTCAGGTGTTGGAGGCATGAAATTTCCTGTGTAGGGAGGTGGAACTACATTATAATTTTCATAGCCTAACCCTTTCTTGCAATTGTCAACTATCTGACACTCTATGAGCTTGTTTAAACTTTTAGATGCAGGTTCAAATTTATCTACATTAAGTTGAATGCCATCTTTTTCTTTTTGAACTATTTCAAGCTTCTTCCTAAGCTCTCTAATAGTTATTTCTCCTATATGAATTTCAATTTTTAAGCCCTTAATATCTTATAAATAAATAGACTCATTTGCTTTATAAACTTCAAGGTTTTCTTCCACTAACTCTAAACCTGTCTTATAACCTAGAACCATTAACTCAGATTTCTTTAAATCTTTTAATAGTTGATCATTTTAAGATTTAAGAAGTTTAACAGTTTCCAAACAAGATTTTAAACAAATAGAATCATTAGATACCTCTGAGTCAAGACTTGAAGATGAGAAATCCGTGAGTGCATAATTAGGCCGCTCCTCTGCCTGAACACTCTAGTCATATCCACCAAAACCATCACATGACACCAAAGCTGTGGAAGTAGATGTTTCCACAGGCACATTCCTTCTTGAGCTTTCCTTGTTCTTGTTGTCTTGATTTCTTAGAGCTCTGCACTCCCTAGCAAAATATCCCCTCTTGTGGCAGTTGTAGCACTCCACTTTGGACTTATCAAAACCAATAGTCTTATTGCCATTAACAGTAAACTTCCTTCTTGTATTCTTCTAAAACCTTCTTTCCCTCATAGTCAACATGGCCATTTGTCATTTCAAATCCATCTCTTCCATGTCATCTAGATGGATTTATTGCAAGTCCTCATGTACAAGTTGAGGACTATTTGATTGACTAGCAAAAGAATGCACAAATAACAACATCACTCAAGTTATCAATTGATGATATCAAATAACGTCTATTTTATGGCATCATTGATCCTACGATATTAACCCATTTTGTATAGTTATTGCAAAGAATTGTTACTTAATTGTTTATATTTGAAAATTGCAGTAATTATGGA
>BQNB010055688.1:5217-38998 GCA_026074375.1 Tanacetum coccineum
TATATATACATATTACACTTCACATTAGGTAAACGAGTTATATATTTCCTATGCTTAAATATAACTACCCAATCAAATTTACTTAATTATTAAAGGCTCACACTTGAATAAAAAAGTCCAAAGCCCAACTATGTAGGTCATTGAGTAATTTATTTTTCTTGTCAAAACAGGTTGTCTTCTTCTTTCAGTCACCACTATTAGTTGGCAAATATCAATCGACATAATGAATATCGGAGTGTTTGATCGTATCTTTAGTAATTGTGATTTGATTATCAATCTCATTTAATACTGATGGGTTGTACACTCGTAGGTCTTATCTCATTGTATTGATAGGCCTTATCTTATTGTACATCTATATATATTGGATATGTTTATGAAATAGAGGACACACAAAGTTTCACCATCTTTCATGGTATTAGACGCCATTGTAGATCCTCAAAAACAGTAACCCTTTATCATAAAATAGCTGTCCTCTGGTCATCGATAAATCATCGATGATTCGGAGGGATCCCAAATGTATCTTTTCCTATCCTCTTATTAGCTGTAATACGAATAAATCAAGTACCTCGTATGCTTGTGCTCTCTCTAGAAAATAAATCAAGTACCTCAAGTACCTAAATCCACCTTTCAGTAACCACTTCCCAAACGTCTCCCCACAACGGCTTTAGTTGAATAGCAAGCCATCATCAAACTTTGTCTTTTAATATTTGTTTTACCAGCGAAGATCATTGTAGTTTTTGAAAATAGTTGGTTGATAAATTGTCGCTCCTACCTAAAGGCAAAGCAAGCCATGACGTAAAATAAACGTCACATAAAGGAGGAAGCCGCAAGCAATAAACCACTTTGTCACTAAACACAATTATGCGTCCGCTCAAACAAACAACAAAGAAGATGAGGAAACCACTGGAGATCATTGTATTTTTCAAAAATAGTTTGTCAAAAAAATTTATGCTCCTACCTAAAGGCAAAAGGCCATGACGTAAAAATAAACGTCACGCAAAGGAGGAAGCCGCAAACAATAAACCACTATGCCGACGAATACAATTATTCTTCCGTCTCAACAAACAACAAAGAAGATGATAAAAGTAGAAGCGCTTTTCAATATGCCGATATTTTCACCAAGGGGCTACCTTCCGTATTGTTTGAAGAATTTCGATCTAGTTTGAGCGCACGGCCTCCTCCCGCTCAAACTGCGAGGGCGTATTAGTTAGCAAATATCAATTGACATAATGAATATCGGAGTGTTTGACCGTATCTTTAGTAATTATGATTTTATTATCAATCTCATTTAATATTGATGGGTTTTACACTTGTTGGTCTTATCTTATTGTATTGATAGGCCTTATCTCATTGTACATCTATATATATATTGGATATGTTTATGAAATAGAGGACACACAAAGTTTCACCATCCTTCAACCACCTCATCTCAGTGGCTCAACATGGTCTTTAAACTTAGCAAGTCATCTTTAATGCCCCTAATTACAACACGAGGACATGACCAATCTATGTGTGGCACGTGCCACAGGTGGTCAAGGAATAGCTTCGCCTATGGCTAGGTATGCATCCTTTACAAAATAAAAAAGCTAAGCATGAAAAGAGGAGCCACGACTCATGCATTGTTACATTGCTAATATAAATGATTTTAATTGTTTAAACATGTTCAATTGTAAAACTGTAAATTAAATTATATATCATTTGGTTTCATGGTTAAAGGTAAAACTCACATTAACTTCCAATCATAGTAATTTGAGCAAACACCTCATCTGTATCATGTTTACCCCGCAAACCAACACCCAAAAATATTACTACGTATTACATTAGGACTATCCCTCGCTGATTTAAGATATTCAGGTAAGTCATATCACAATATCATTAAAACTCGATATGTTGGTCTCCTTAAATATGATATTAGGTTTATCAAGTTAAACTAATCATAATCTATGCCAACATTCTATGACAGCAAAGTGAGTTTTAAACAAATATATGTAAACAATATAATGAACAAGTTTAAAACACACAGAAGTAACTATTCAACGTATAAGTTCTTATTAGAATAAAATAAAGAAACTATGACACACCTTGCTTGCGGAATAGCAAGGTGGTTGAATGACAATTGGGGTGAGATCTCCTTCTAACTTAAACTCTAACCAAAGTTCTGAGTTTAAGAAAACAAACTATTCGACTAGAACTGAAGCTTCAGCTTCAACAGTTTCTGTTTAGTTTGTTTGAGAGATAAATGCTCTTCAATGTGTTTCACATTAATTGAAAGAGATAACATTTACTCTCATCATCCCTTTCCTTTTATAGGCAAAGGAATTAGGGTTTACAAGTTTAAACTAGTATACGTTGCAAGCATTAAATGAGTGGTTGAGCTACCATTTAATGCGTGTATGATTTATAGTACTAGGTACAGTCCTTTAAGGAAAGTCGTTTGTAGAATACAAGTAATCTTTGATCTATGAACCAATAACTAGAGAGAGAAAGTGGGAGGAAGGATGTATTTTTCTAGTGAGAAAAAGTAGAGAACATGAAATGCATTAAGTGAAATGAAACATACAACCAACCAACCACCTCTCCAAGGCATGGAGAGGTGTATTTATACTTACATATGTGACGTGGGCTTGGGATTTCATGGATTAATCCATGGGCCTTTGCTAACTAACTATGTAAGTTTCCAAAAATTACTTAACGAGCTAACGACAGTTATCTATGGAAGCGACCGACACTTTCCTAGGAATTTCATATTCCTAACAATCTCCCCCTAAGGGAGGTCGCTCCATTTTACAAAAACTTAAACCTAACATCCAATGCTTTATATTTAGTCTTGAGCTCGTTTAACTTCAATCATTAACTTGTGATTTGATGTAGTGATCATAGACTTTAGGTCTTGAGCTTGTTCATTAGCTTGTCTTGAATGTGATCTTGAACACCTTAAGATCATCAACCAAGCATAATCTCGTTTTTCCATCTTGTTAACTTTTCCATCTTGTAAACTTGTGACTTCTGGACCGACATGCTCATACCTTTCTTGATTTGTTGACTTGAAAAGCTTTAATGTAGCATCTTTCTTGAAATTCTTTAACTATAACACTTCGTCACTTTGAGAAAGACGTTCGGTATCAGAGTGACGGAAACTTCTTTGAAATTCATTGACTTTAATACTTCGTCACTTCAAGAAAGACGTACGGTATCAGAGTAGCGGAAGTCTTGAAACATGTACTTGAGCTTTCATGATGTCTTTATGTTTGTCGGTCAGGTATGAGCATGTGGCTATGAATCATGACTCGTCGGGAATCAGCTGCACCAATCGTCGGGAGTACCTGCAGGTTTAGGTTAGTGATAATCAACAGATATGGACGAAAGTGTCTTTGTCACTTCGTCGAATACGGTTGCAATAACCACGGTTCCCCGTTGATCAGTATAAATACTGCCTGTGATCAGGTATAATTCTGAAGAATCTCCTTGACAGGGTTTCGCAGCTGCACTAGCCGTTCTCATTACCGGAGCGTCTCAAAGCAGACAACACAGTATGAGTGAACCAGCAAGACGAAGTCTCACCGATTGAATAGAAAAATTGATTTGAAAATTAATCGACGTATCACTTGCTAAAGTGGTTTTGAAACACATTAAGAGTGTTAATCATTTCAAAAGTCATTATTAATCGTCAATTCATAACCTGGAACAAGTTTGATTCTTATGGAATCGCACCATTGTTTCTTTCCAGTTGTCACAAGTTTGATTCATATAGAATCGCACAAGTCACCTACCATGAGCTTGTTTGATGTTGGCTCAAGCAGGATTTCCATCTTCATTGTGAATGATATCACTCGGATGTTCTGGCAAAATCACAAGGATAATGCGTAGGACCCTTTATATATTTCTCGTTATTCACATTGTGTGAGATAGCAAGCATAATTTGACAAGTGTCCTAATGAGATTTATGGATGATCTCTTTTGGCTCTAGACTCAATAGTGCATTTTTGTTTTAGTGATCAGAGGCTGGAGCAGACTGCCACCTTTTCAATATCAACTAACTTGGAGTGAGAAAGTCGATAGAAATGCGTGTAATCTCCGTGAGAAATGAAACAAGAGTCTGTTGAGAGACCTTGAGTGGCAAGGGAGGGTTGTGCTTAGCGTCACTGGGTCCATGACTGTCTTCAATGTCAGACAACACCTTAGTGTTTCTGACAGTTTATGTATTGACCCGGTTTCTGCCTAAGTGTATGGAGGGCTTCTTTCTTTACACCCTTTATCCTTACATTTCTTTTTCATTCTTCAACCCCTTCAATGCTTACCGAGACTTCATGACTAACACCTTGTTGGATTTGTTCCAGTATTAGCTCTATCTCAGTCAACATTATTCCCGATTCTCACTTTTTCTCCTTTTGTATCATACCTAAGGACTTCTACACTAACTAGTAGATATCCCTGGGTAGATCCCTCCAGTTCTGGAAACGGACATCAAACATATTAAATTTGACATCAATCAAGTGTTTATGATTATAAGGAGTATAATATATTATAACATTTCATAATTTATTTTTGTTGGTTACGTAAAATGCTACTTTCCGCAATAAAATTACATTCGAACAGTACACGGAAGCACCTTTACCCATCTACACTTGGTGTTAAACAAATACCCCAACATTTATACCCAATACTCAAAATTTATATTATTTTCCTCACATAATATCTCCCTAAAACCGATATGAGGCTTATCCAGAAATAAATCATTTAAATCCATGTAATATGTCTTAACCTAACAAGAACCTTACACAAGCACAACTTACTAAACATTGGCTTGTCAAATGTCCTCCCCTCTCCTCACATATGGCGTCTCTCTCCTCCTAGGGAGGAGGAGAGCACTTACACAATTGTACCTTAACCCTCCTTCTTAACTAGAGTTAGTTTAAGGTTAAACCATGGGTTAGTTACTATATAAAGCAAGTAACTAGTGCACATTATCCTCTTACACTTTCCTACAAGAAAAATCAACCAAGAACTCTCTCTTTTTCCACTCAAAACCCACGACATACTCTAAATTTTTAGGGTTTCATTTTAATTTTGCAACTAAGGTATTCCAAGCATTCAAGTGTTCAATCTAAGGTTACCTAAGACTACTCAAGGTGTTGGGAAGCTTGGATTCGGGTTTAACAAGGAATTATCAAGAAAACATATTTAGGGTTTTCTTGATTAGGGTTTTGATTTTGGAAGCTTGATTGGGGTTTACATCTTGTGTTCATCATCCTACTTGATTTCTATAAGGTCTATTTAAAGTTTTCAATACTCGTTTATTCATTTTCTATTGTATACATATTTGTTGCATTAGTTAATCACCACCTAGTTTTATTTTAAAGTTTATATAAAGTATATGATGATTCATAAGGACAGAAGGACAGTGGACATTTAGAGGACAAATACAAGTATGATATACGGTATAACCCTATGGAAAAAAAATGTTGCAAGGTTCATAAATAAAATGATGGTAACAATTGTTTAATTAAAACTCCTAATTAAGTCCTTTATATAATTTTTGAAATTCGAACTATAAACCATAGTATTATATTTTATAAACATAGTGCACTTATAACTAGGATCTGAGCATGTAAGGAACTCTAAAAAAAAAAACGGATTAAAACGAACAAGTAACGACATTTACAAGTTATATTATTAACGTTATAAAAATAATTATAATAAGCGGTGATGAACAGTAAAAAGTTTACTGTTCATCAAGGTATACGATTGTATAATTATAATAATTATTTTGTGATAAATTTTACCCTTAAATACGAACCCACGACATAAAGAAACTCTCTGAAAAAAACGAATTATAACGAACAAGTTACTAGTTTGACAAGATATATATATTTAATTCATAAAAATATTATTATAAACTGCGGAGTGAATAGTAAATACTACTGTTCATCAGGGATTTAAATTTTATAAATTTGAAATATTTTGATAAATTATTCTTATACTAATCCAAGGAGACACATAAGGATCTTCGAAGAAACGTAGCATAAGCACGAGTAATGATTTAAATCAAGTTATATAAAATTAAGTTTTATAAAAATAGTTTTATATAAAACTGTGATGAACAGGTTAAAGTTTACTGTTCATCAGAGGGTTTAAACCTATAAAAATGAGTTGTGTAAATATGTTAATACGAAGACGTGGACTAAAAACGTATAAAACGAAGTCGAAAACGATAAAGAATGAAGATTTAAAACTGCGCGCGGCATTACTTTTATTTATACAATCTTTTTATAAAACAATAATTTAATAATAAAATACCTTATTAAATCATACATTTTTTTACAAACGATGCATTGTAAACGAAAATAAAATATTCTACGATACAAGTACATATACTTTTATTATTTAACAAAGTACCGAGTTAAATATTGTTTTTAAACTTTTAAATAATTAATAAAAACTATTAGGATGGATGGTGTAGCAATACAACATGTGATGTTTTATTTATAATGAAAACATTATACTCATACGCCTATAATTAATTAGGTTGCAGTTCAAATTGCCGAGGCGATTCACTTACGTTGATTTAGATAATCAATCCATTCACTTACTAGAGTTCATAGCCCCGCTTTTATACAACTATAATTTTTACAACTTGGGAGGGTGGAAAACATGCATTGTTTTGACATTTGGACGCAAGAACTCTGTTAAACATAATACGATGGGCCTAAGTAGCTAAACCACTATTGCCCACCCTCAAGAACGTCAATTGCGAGTTAGCGATCGTGAATGTGATGAAATAAGATCCTATTTTGGGATATGACACCTCCCCGTACGGAATTGAGTAGACCACATCATATTCGGAGTAACCCGAAACAACGCACGTATACAAGTCGGTAACCAATTTGGATGAAGCGGGTTGAACACTACATGGCACATGATTTAGTGCATTAAATTGCATACATATATGTCGAGCTTCGGTGTCATGAACTTAGTGCACTCGTAAATAACTTTTGAGATATTGTATGTGTAACATGTCTTACTTTGGAAATCTTGTGTCCTACTTTTAATCCATTTACTAAACCTTGGAATTCCACCAACTTTTATATTTAAGTTGACGTTCTAAAAGCATGTTTTTCTCGAGGTCAATAAGGTACCGAGAACATAAGGATACATTGGGGTCATCATTTTGGAGTCATATTGCAATAGAGATTTAGATGCATTACATTTTGGGAATATTTTGTTATGTCTTAAAATCATTACTTTTCATGGCAGAACAATTTTAATGCTTCGGCTATTGAAACAAACAAGACCTATTTAATCAATGTAACAATTTTTTAAACGACTCATAGATAAGGTCGTTTCTCACTTTATCTAGTGCTGTAGAACTATGAAGTAACATTCCCCAACCCAAATTCCGCTGCGACCCATTATGGGGGTGTTTACAATTGGCATCAGAGCCTAGGCGGTTATAGAGAACCAGGTCAAATGTTTTTACTTGGACTATAACCATTTTCAAACATTGCATCATACAAAAGTTTTTCACGGGACACATACACTATTGAGTTGCATTAGTTGGTTATGCTACATGCTTTCATGATATGTATACATGTTTATATTATATTACATATATAATATACTGGTCTTATATAATATACTTATATAAGTTTACTTATCTTTCTGCAGTCATGTCTTCTGCATCATCCGCTGTCACCTATACCTCCGTGTACACTGATTCCGCACCAGGCAGAGTCTTCTGGGGAGCCGACGAGGAGGTATCTGATGGAGGTACTCCACGAGTCATCGTATATGGATATGATGGACTTCCCATGCAGCCAGTAGCCCCACCATCTCCTGATTACGTGCCCGGACCTGAGCACCCAGCATCTCCCGACTATGTGCCCGGTCCTGAGCACCCACCATCACCCATTGAGATACCATTTGTACCCGAGCCTGAGTACCCCGAGTACTTAGTACCTTCGGAGGATGAGGCACCCATGGAGGACCAGCCTCTACCCTACCCGCTGCTGCTTCACCCCGTAGCCCCTATCACCGAGTCTATGTAACCTGATACCGATCCGGATGAGGACACCGAGGAGGAGCAGGCTGATTACCCTGCTGAGGAGGGGATGGAGATGAGGAGCCCGCGCTGAGACACTGAGGGATGACCGATGCAGATGACGAAAGATGAGCCTTTTGAGGACGCGGATTGATGGACGAGAGGATGTAGGAGCACCTAGCTCCGGCAGACTCTTCTGCAATACCTATGGTTGACCTTGTTCCTCAATCGGACTAGGATACAGAGGCATTAGAGCTATGAGTCTGCACCATACACCTAGACCACTCAGATTAGGAATCCCCTTGCCCAGACACGTCTCGAGGCACTTAAGACTGTCAGACCTGAGCCACCGATGTCGGCATCCATGGAGGCACGCATTGCTGAGCATGCTGCCGCACCTACACCACCACTACCTGTTGTATCTTCACCATTACCCCTACCATCACCACTCACTACTAGCCCTACTGATACAGGAGCACCATTAGGCTATAGGTCACCGGATACGGAAGAGAGCTGCAGATACATCACTACCATTACCACTCCACCACTTCCCCACCTTGAACTGATGTTTCCAAAAGGCTGATATGCCGCCTCGGAAGAGAGCTTGTCTTACTACTCCCGCTCCCGGATACGAGATCGGGGAGAGTTCAGCGGCTGGTGCCGCGAGACAGCCAGGGTTGACTCCAGCGGTTGACACTTGGGATGAGATTGTTGAGGCTATGATGGAGATAGCGCCGACCACCTTGGAGGGGGTCGACCAGAGAGTGACAGAGCTTGATACTACTGTTAGACAGAGGACTGAGGAGTTCGAGATACGATTTGAGGAAGCACATGATGACCGGGCTTACTTGGGAGCCCTAGTCAACACACTATACAGAGAGAGACTACAACACCGCCGCACAGCTTTGGCTATAGATAGAGAGGCTATATATGCTCGCATAGCATGGACTAGTTCTGAGGAGAGGAGTGCAGCCATAGAGGCACATGTTAGGACACTAGAGGCAACAAGGTTCCACATTGAATGCACAGTACTACATCACGTTCAGGACTCAGTTGACTTCATCACTGAGTCGTAATGCGACACTAAGAGGCTAGAGGACCCATAGCCTCAGGATGCACCAGCTTGAGAACTGGCACAACATTTAGTCATGCCTCATTTGTAGCTTATCCTGTATAGCCGAATTAAGTTTTATATGGTAATCCTCCCAGCTAATAGCTGTAAGAGACTTTTGTTTTATCTTTTTAGCTATCACATTGTATGGCGTGTTAAGTAATTATGGTGATCCCCAGCTAACACCGCCAAAGGTCCATATTTTCAGTTTTTGTATCTCATAGTACAGAACATAGTTGTATTCATGACCATTATGTAGATATCGATGTTTTTGTGTATGAATGTTGAATTATTTATGTCAGTGTTAATTTCACTTTCGTTGTATATTTGCTGTAGATTGTTATATCCATTTTATTATGATTATGAGCATATTCCCTTAACGTTTATGATTGATGTTAAAGCTGACGTTGTAATAAATTCCCTGTGATTTTTAAGAAATGTTACCAACAAGAAGATCCAACGAGTGACAACACCCGCCACCACAACCAATCCTACCACCCTGTCACTGAGGCTCAACTCAAGCTTTGATTGATCAAGGCGTATGCTGCTTGCATTTGGCAGAGACGTGGATGCAAAGCAAGAAGCAGGGACAGGCGATAACAGCCATGGTCCAGGAAGCGCGGAAGAAGGCAATTGCCTACTCAACGAGAATGCCCTTACACTGGAAATCTGAAGTGCCAGCCTATAAATTTCAAAGCACTGAAGAGTCGTTTGGCCTTACCCAATGGCAAAAAAGATGGAGAATCTGTTTTCCTTAACAACACAACTGTGCTAATACGAATCGGTTAAGTTTCATCTTGACTCGTCAAGGAAGTGTCTTGATGTGGTGGAACTCACACGTAAGGGGTTGTCGGACAGGAGTTGTTGCATTACTATTCCATTGACGAGGCTTTGAAAAGGATATAACCAGATAATCATTGCCCTAGGGGCGAGATCAAAAAGCTTGGAATCTGAATATTGGAAAACCTAAAGGTAAAGAGGTACTGATTTGATGACTTACAATCAACGAATCCAAGAGTTGGTCACTCATGGCGATAGAATGTTCCCTGAGGAAATCACTACAGTGGAAAGGTCATGTCCTGTGTCTTCCGACATGATTCATGGCAGTGTTAAGAGCATCCCAAGCCTCATACAATGCAAGAGGCAATTGAATTTTGCTAACTGTAATGATGGACAAAAAGATGTATCACTGTATCTTAACTCCCATCAGAGAAAAAGAAGGAGTATGAAAGAGACTTCAAGGAACCCCCAAAACCACCAACAACCATTTCAAAAGAAACAATGAGGCAACGGCATACACAGCTGTGGGCCTGTAGATCAAGAAGCCTTAGGAGAACCAAACCTCTAATTTCCAAGTGAAAATATCACCACGAAGGGCCATGTACTCTAAAGTGCACTAACTGCAAAAAAGACTGGTCAATCGCCCGTGACAGTAAGGTTCTCACCTACTGCTAACAAACAACAACAACAACAACAATCACCAAGGACCCAAGGTACGAAATCCCCGAGTTATCACTTGCTTTGAGTGTGGAGTGCAAGGTCACTACAGGAATGACTGCCCAAAGCTGAAGAATGGAAATCAAGGGAATCGGGCTGGAAATGGCAATGCTGTAGCAAGAGCTTATGTTGTGGGCTCTGCTGGAACAAACCCGAACTCTAATGTTGTCACGAGTACGTTCCTCCTAAATAACCATTATGCTTCAATACTATTTGACACTGGTGCGGATAGCATTTCATAACTACTGCAGATTTAGACTTTGATTGATATCATCCAACTACATTAGACCTATGGATAATGATGTTGAGTTAGCCTGACGGTAGAATAATTTGGGTTTAATACACTTATACGGCTGCGCACAATCTAACTTATAAATCATCCATCAACTAATCGACTTGGATGCCCGTAGAGATGGTGTAGTCTTTGACGTCATTACGGTATGAACTGGTTAGCGCTAAATATCATGCCGTAATCGTATTGTGATGAAAGTTGTTTCGTGATTCCCTTTGGAGACAAGACTAATTTTTCATGGTGACGGGAGCAACAACGACACGAGGTCCCGATTAATACATCATCTCGTGTACCAAAGTCAAAATTTTTTGATGGAGGGATGTCCTATCTTTCAAAGGCACAGTTACAATGAAAGAGGCGGAAGTACAAGTCGAAAAGAGAAGGCAACTAGAAGAAGTACCAATAGTTCAAGATTTCCTTAGGTATTCCCCGAGGACCTTTGCCGGGTATACCCCCAACACCTCCAAGTGTGAATATCAGATCGATCCTGATACCTGAGTGCAGCGCCATTAATTTGTAGCACGCAACATATCGACTGGCTCATCCGAGATGAAGGATTAGTCGGACCATTGAAGAACTTTCCGACAAAGTGCTATATAAGACCCAGTTCCTCACCCTGGGGAGCTCCGGTCTTTGTTTGTCAAGAAGAAAAGGTCATATCCGATGTGCATTGTGACTACCGAGAATTGAATAAGCTACGGTAAAGAACCCGTTAATCCGCGTCCCAGGATTGATGATTGTTCGATCAAACTACAAGTTCAAGTAACTACTCAAAGATCGACCTGAAGTCAGGGTTATCATCAACTAAGGGTTCGTTGAATAAATATTCCTAAACCTCATTCAGTACTCGATTTACGGGCATTAAAAAGTTTACAATTTATGCCGTTGGTTTGACTAATGCACCTGCTGTGTTTTATGGATCTCATGAATCTGGGTGTGCAAACCATACCTGTATAAATTCGAATTGTCTTTATTGATGAAATTCTGATATACTCGAAGAGCAAGCAAGAGCAAGCAGAGCACCTCGAATTTAATCTTGGAGTTGTCTTAAAAGGAAACAGTTGTACAGCCAAATTCTCTAAAATGGAATTTTGGATCCCTAAAGTACAATCTAGTCACAGTGATCGACATCAGGGAATTCATGTGGATCCTTCCAAGATTTGAATCTGTCCAAAGATTTAGGCGTCAACCTAAGTCTTCATACCGGAGATTCCGTCAATTTTTTGGCCAGCAGGCTACTACCAGAAGATTTCATTTGAAGGATACTCAAAGATCGCCAAGCCAATGACCAAAGCCGACTCAAAAGAAGATCAAGTTAGAATGGAGTGACAAGCAGAAGCAGCTTTTATCAGTATTGATAAAACAGAAGTTGTTAGTGCACACGATTCTAAGCGTTACCCGAAGAAATGAAGACTTTATCGCTTACTATGGACGCTTCAATCAAAAGGGTTGGGCGCGGTGCTAAGCAAAGAGAAAAAGTAATTAGCTATGCATCACAGACAACAAAAGAATCATGAGAAAAATTACACCACTTCCTATTAGAGTTAGGCGCAGTAGTGTTCCAACTAAAGATTTGGAGGCACTATCTGTACGGGACAAGATGTACAGTGTTCACTGACCACAAAAGTTTCTACACATACCTTGACCCAGAAGGAGTTAAAATATGAGACACGACAATAAGGCGCCGTTGGATAAATTGCTATAGTGATTATGACAGTAAATCCGTTATCACCCAGAGAAAGCAAAAGTAGTGGCTGACGCATTGCTCATAAAAGGAACAGTAAAGCCATTAACGGGTTCGGGCCTTAGTTATACTATCAGTTTTGTGATCTTTCCCAAAGCGGATTTTGGAGGCTCAGATTGAGGCAAGAAAACCAGAAAACCTCAAGTCTGAAGACGTAGGCGGTATGTTGATTGAAAACTCGAAGGACCCAGAGAAGCCCAGGAAAGAGAAGTTGGAACCGCGTGCGGACGGAACCTTGTGTCTAAACAACAGAAGTTGGTTGCCGTGCTATGGTGACCTAAGGGCTCTGATTAATGCATGGAGTCTCATAAGTTAAATATTCCTGTTCACTACCGGGTTTCTGATAAATGAACCTAAAACATGAAAGCAACAGTACTGGTGGCCCCAACATGAAAGCTGACATTGCCACCGTAAGTTAGCAAGTGGATGACGTTGTTTAAGAGTCAAAGCCGAACACCAAAAACCATCTGTCTTACTGGTAACAACTAGCGATTCCTTAATAGAAATGGGAAAATATCACAAATGACTCGACACCAAACTCCCAAGAACGCAAAGTGGAAACGACACCATAATGGGTAAGTGTAGACCGAATCACTAAGACTGCCACTATTTACTAATTAGGAAACTGACCCTATGGACAAACTAGTCAAAACTTTACTTGAAAACAGTGGTCACAAGGCATAGGGATTCCCAGTCTCGATCATTTTTTTTGGATCGAGACCCCCGATTTAAACATCAAACTTCTGGAGGTCATTTCAGAGCTATGAGTACTCGTTGGATATGATACAAGCATACCATCTGGAGACTGATGGACAAAGCGAAAGGACCATACAAACTCGATGAAGATAAGTATACGACTGCGCTTGCGTTATAGACTTTGGGAATGGTAGGGAAGACACTTACCCGCGATTGAATTCTTGTACAAGAACAATAGTTACCACGCCTAGAATATAAAGCTGCCCCATTCAAGATGGCACTTTATGTCCGTAAAGTATCGGTCACACTGTGTGTTGGGCAGAGGTCTGATATGCTCGCCACACCGGGTCCCCCGAACTTAATTATGGAAACAACGAGAAGATTGTCCAAATTAAGCAAAGAATTCAAGCTGCTCGTGATCGCCAAAAGAGGTTACGCCGATGTGAGGCGTAAGCCTTTAGAGTTTCAAGTTGGTATCGAGTTATTTAAAAGGTATCACCTTGAAAGGGGTGCGTTGACGTTTGTAAAACGGGGAAAATTGAACCCGATGTATATCGTAACCTTTCAATTGTTAGCCAAAGTGGGAACCGTGCTTATGAGACTCGATTACCTCAACAGTTAAGCAGGGTTCATAACACATTTCATGTATCCAATCTAAAGAATGTTAAATCTGACTAGCCAATGGCAGTTCCGTTGAGATGAAATACACATAGATGATACACTCCATTTTGTGGAAGAACCAGTGAAATCTTGGAGCTTGAGATCAAGAACGCAAAGTGCAAAGTCATTCTCCCATCATCAAAGTTCGATGGAACTCCAAGAGAGGTCCTGAGTTCACATGGGAACGCGAAGATCAGTTCCAAGGAAAGTATCCGCACCTCTTCACAAAAACCACACCCTCGAAGAATGTTGCATCTTGAGCCTTGGGACAAGGCTCTCCTAATGGGTGGAGACTGTAACATTTCTCATTTTCAGGTTATTTTCAACTTTAATAAATTCCGTTAATTATTTTTAGAGTTTTACGCGTTCGCTTTTAATTATTAACTTATAGTTAAATCGCGTAAACTAAAAATCAATGATCAATGTAAACGGACATCAAACAAATTAAAGTTGACATCAAGCAAGTGTTATATGATTATTAGGAGTATAATTTATAACATTTCATAATTTATTTTTGTTGGGTTACGTAAAAATGCTTACGTTTCGCATAAATTACATTCGGGCACGTAACCCTGAAGACCTTTACCCATCTACACTTAAACAAATACCCACATTTATACCCAATACTCAAAATTTATTTATTTTCCTCACATATATCTCCCTAAAACCGGATATGAGCTTTTATACATGAAATAAATCATTTAAATCCATGTAATATGTCTTAACCTAACAAGTACCTTACACAAGCATAACTTACTAAACATTGGCTTGTCAAATGTCCTCCCCTCTCCTCACATATGGCGTCTCTCTCCTCCTAGGGAGGAGGAGAGCACTTACACAATTGTACCTTAACCCTCCTTCTTAACTAGAGTTGTTTTTAAAGGTTAAACCCTGGGTTAGTTACCTATATAAAGCAAGTAACAAGTGCACATTATCCACTTTACTCTTTCCCTACAAGCAAAAATCAACCAAGAACACTCTCTTTTGAGCTAAAAACCCACGCAACACGATTAAATTATTAAGGGATTCATGTTAATTTTGCAACCACGGTAATTCCAAGCATTTCAAGGTGTTCAATCTAAGGTTACCGTAAGACTACTCAAGGTTTTGTGGAAGCTTGTATCGGTTTAACAAGGAGAATTATCAAGAAAACATATTAAGGGTTTCCCTTATTAGGGTTTTGATTTGAAGCTCATGGGGTTATACATCTGTGTTCATCATCCTCATTGATTTCCTATAAGGTCCTATTTAAAAGTTTCATACTCGTTTATTTTTTTCTATGTATACCATAGTTGTTTTTGCAATTAGTTTTAATCAACCACCTATAGTTTTTATTTTAAAGTTATATAAGGTATATGATGATTTCATATGGACAAAGGACATGGACATTTAGAGGACTAAATACATGTAAGATATACGGTATAACACTTGGAAAAATAATGGTGCAAGGTTCCTAAATAAAATGATTGTAAACTACTTGTTTAATTAGAAACCCTAATTATGACTTTATATATATTTTTGAAATTCGAACTATAAACCATATGTTTTATATTTTATAAAATATTGCATCTTTCCAAGGATCGAGAGCATGTAGGAACTCGAAAAAAAAAAACGAAGTATAATAACGAACAATTACTACATTTTTTAACAAGTTATATATTATTAACTTTATAAAAATAATTATATAAACTGTGATGAACAGTAAAATTTACTGTTCATCAGGGGTATAAATTGTATAAATAATAATAATTTGATAAATTTCCTTAATACGAAACCCTACGGACATAAAGAACACGAAAAACACGTAATTATAACGAAACAATTTACAATAGTTTTACAGATAAATATATATAATATCTATAAAAATATTTTTATAAACTGCTGTGAATAGAAATACACTGTTCATTGCAGGGATATTAAATTTAATAAATTTAAATCATTATGATAAATTTTTCTTAATACTAATCCAAGGACATAAGGATCTCGAGAAACGGAGCTATAACACAATGAGTTTGATTAAACAAGTTATATTATAATATAAGTTTTATAAAAATAGTTTATATAAACTGTGATGAACAGTAAAGTTACTGTTCATACAGTGTGTAAACCTATAAATATTGATGTTTTGTTAAATTATTTTAATACGAAAGGACGTGGACATAAGAAACGTATAAAACGATTCGAAACGATAAAAGATATAAAAAATGAAGTTTTTAAAACTCGCGCGCATTACTTTTATTTTATACAATCTTTTATAAAACAATTAATTTAATAATAAAATATCATTATTAAATCATACATTTTTACAAACGATGCATTGTAAACGAAAATAATATTTTCTTACGGATACAAGTACATATACTTTAATTTAACAAAGTACGAGTTAATTATTGTTTTAACTTTTAAATAATTAATAAAAACTATTAGGTGGTGGTGTAGCTATACAACATGTGATGTTTTATTTATATGAAAAAACATTATATCTCATACGACCAAAAATTAATTAGGTTGTGCATTCCCAAATAATTGCCGAGGCGATTCACTTACTTGATTTAGATAATCAATCCATTTCACAACGGTGAGTTTCATACCCACATCTTTTTATACAACTATATTGTTTTACAACTTTGGGGTGAGAAACATGCATTGTTTTACATTTGGACGCAAGTACTCTTTTAAACATATTACGAGTTGGCCTAAGTACTAAACCCACTATTTGCCCACAACCTCATGAACTGTCAATTGCTAGTTAGCGAGCGCGAATGTTATGAATAGATCTATTTGGGATTGACATCCCCGTTCGGGTGAGTAGCGCTCAAACAGTTTTTCGGAGGTTACCGAAACAACGAACGTATACAATGTCGGAACAATAGGATGTTTGCGGTGAGACAACTACATGGGGCAAAACATTTAGTGCATTAAATTGCATACATATATGTCGAGCTTCGGTGTCATGAACTTAGTGCACTCCGTAATTACTTTTGAGCATAGTTTGTATGTGTTACATTGTCTTAACTTTGAAATCTTGTGGTCCTACTATTATACAATTATAAACTGTGAATTCCACCAACTATATTTGACGTTTTAAAGAGCATGTTTTCTCAGTCAATAAGGGTACGTGAAACAAGGATACAATGTGTGGTCATCATTTTGGAGTCATTACTATAAGATTTGGAATGCATTACATTTTAGGAATATTTGTTTATGTCTTAAAATCTTTTCTTATCATAGATGAAGTCTATTAAAGCTTCGGCTATTTGTAACAACAAGTCTATTTAATTCCAATGTATCAATTTTAAAAACGACTCAATAGACTTCTTCTCTAACTAGTGCTGTTATGACTATGAAGTAACCATTCCCCAACCCCATATTCCGCTGCGACTCATTTTGGGGGTGTTAACAGCTTCCGTTCTTTCACCCTTTATCTTACATTTCATTTTCCTTCTTCAACCCCTTCATGCTTACCAAGACTGGTCATAACTAACAACCTTGTTCGGGTTTATTCCATGTTAGCTGCCCCATCTCATTGGCATTATTCTCGATTCACAAATTGCTCTCTCACTTTTTCTCCTTTGTATCTTACCACGGACTTCTAACACTATCTATGATATCCCTGGAGTAGAGCCCCCTTGTTTCTGGCAGGATCATGAGATTTGAATACCTATGCCTAACACACCTTATAACGCCATAAAATTTAAGTACATGTTCGGTCTTGTTAGGTTTCCATCTCAATCAAAACCAAAATCTTGAAAATTTCAATCAAAGTGTTTGATATAAATATCAAAAGATTTACACTTTGAAAGTTTTTCATCATCACTAAAAGCCCCCCTTAACACGTGCACTGTAATCGTAGTACATGCTAAGTGTGGAGTGCATTGAGTCCATTTTATTTGATCACATTTCAATATAATATTAGATTCAGTTTAATCACATTTTCTCCCCTTATCCAAAATGTTAATCCCTTGATTTTTTGGATATCAATTGATTAAACGTTCGGGGATAAAGTGTTACATAATATCTAACAGGAACATTTTAATGCTCCTCCTCAATTTTTGAGGGTATATAAGATAGTGCTGAGTACAATAATTTGAAATTTTTTGAATTTACTAAGAAATTCTTGAAAATTTTGTACTCAAGACTATTTATTATCACCATAAAGTCTACACTACATATATACAAATGTCACAAGTTATTTATTACGTACAAGGTTTGACCTGTTATGATGAGGACATCATATGATAAATCATATGGCCCTTTGCAGCAGCCGAAAGTCACCCCCGTACCCACCAACAAATCTTTCCAAACTTCTCATTATCCTCATCGATTTGAGCTGTTTGTCGATCGCCTGGATTATAGCTTTTGCTCATTCCCTATCACTCTGTCTCCATATTGTCTTGGTAGATATTCCATCCTAATCCCTTTCAGACGATCATTAAGAGCAGTTCGAACATCATCGAGTGTACCGTCACTAAACTTGTGGAGTTCATCAATACGCATCAACTTGTTCTTCTTGTCTTTGTTCTGATAGATGAAGCCTCTGGGATTGAATATATGTTGTATAGGCATCCCTGCATTTGAGATCAGATCTGTACGTATCTGGCTTTCTGATATTGAGCTTCTTTTGGTAAGTCTTGGCTCCTAACTGAAGATCTTCAACACGCCTTTGGATGACAATACTTCTTGTAAACATCCTCATAGAGACACCAAAAGCTAGACGATCTTCAACATTGAGATTTTTGTCACTTTTCCTTGAGCAAAGAAGACAGTATATCTTCATTCTTAAGAGGTGAAGCCTCTTGAAGTCTCTTTCCTTGAATGTATATAGCTTGTCATCATCTCTATGAATGGTGATCTAATCCAAATGTTTGTAGCCATGCCATTCGAGAATTTGAAGTTTTGTGACAACAATGATTCTACGTTTGTAGTAGACATCACGAGTAGATTCCCTGTTAGCAGCAAATGCATAGAATTGTTGACGTTTGCGTCCCCAATGAGAAATTCCCCAGAGTCCATGTTTGTCGTAGTTGACCGGCACTTCACTCCACATTGTGTTAGGGACCAAATCTTCAATCCATTTGATATGACCATAATCTGCAGCCTTGGTCTTTGTAACGAAAGTTGCATATGTTCGGTTGAGACACCACCAATAGATCGCAAGGTCGTTGTTGTAAGAAGTGATCAAAACGGTAAAACTTTACATCGCGAGAGTTAGGTATCAATGGTAGTGGCTTTCGCAGATCATGAGGATATTGCTATCCTTCAGGGTTGTTCCAATCCAGTTGATCTGTGGTTGCCTTGTAGACTTCTTCAAAGAAATATTCTAGTTCGACCAAATCTTCATGAGCCTTTTCATACGCTCCAAATGTTGGACCAGCTAGTCAATTCAGTGTTAGAGTATCAACTTTGACCATTCATTAAAATGTTAAGAAGTCCAAAGAGTATCCATTAGCTCCTCAAATGATTCCAACGAGACCTTTTCCCCGAGACAAATTGCTTAACCAAGGTTGAACTGCCATGAATCAGCAGCAAAGTCTATCTAATCACGATCGAGAGATGGAAGTCTAGTGGGTATCTGAAACCACTTAGAAGGCTAAGGGTCTCATCAACTGGTTGATCTTCAGTAGCTCCAGTGTAGAACTCCTGATGTGCGGGTTCTTCCAAATCCTTGGCGGTGTGCATTGGCTCCTCTGCATGAGCAGACTCACCAGCAAACTTGTAAAGAGATTTGGACCCTTCAGTTGACTTGCCAGTTTGAACTTGGGGTCTTTCCTTTGGTTGTACTGGTTGACTACGGGTTCTTTTTCCAGCTCGTCGTCTCTTGGACCCTCGGTTTGGATTCCAGCGTTAGGATTTCTTTCATCTTTGTCCCTCATCATGCTCTTCGGCGTTTAAACAGACAGTATCACCATAAGTGTCAAGAATGAGCTTGTCACTTTCGTAAGCTTCAACCAGTGCCTTGTAGAGATTCTTTTGTTCATCAGATTTGTGGATTGACTTATTGCTCTCCAACTGTCTATAGATTCTTTTAACTCTAATTCAGATAAGGTTGGCAGCTATAGCAAAGATTCTGGGATTCAGTGGATGCACGAGTCATAACCCTAACCTCACTTTGAGTTTGTTCGTTTACCGTCTACTCAATTTTTGGGGCAAAATCTAGAGACATATGCCTTACACTTGTTCATTGACTGGTCCTTGATTATTTCTTTATGTTGTCATTCAAATTTAATTGAGAAATCTTCGTTTTTGGCTGACTTCATCTCCGAGGCGTTGGATTGTAACTGAACAGTAGTTTTGACAGCTTCATGCATCTTATTGGCAAGGTACGCATCAATAATGCAGGGAATGGAAGAAACTGCTTTAGCAAATTGGTTCATTTGCTTGAACTTAGAGAAGTCGGTTTCTAAAGTTTTAAGTCTATGGTCGAACCCGAATAAAGAGCCAAAGTTAGGAAGATCTTGCAGGGAGGTGCTTGGAACAGTTGTTGGTGTGGGAACTGGTGTTTGTTGCATATGTGTGATGAGAGGAGTGGGTGGTGGAGGAAGAGTTGTTGCAGACACAAGAGGTGGCTCAGCAATAGTGGTGACCGGAACATCTATAAGTGAAGTTGCCTCAGTGTTAAGAGTAAATATTGAGTCAATACCTGTATCTGGTCTGGGGTTGAGCATGTTAGAAACAAAGCCAGATGACACAGAAGAACTCTGCTGTTGACCTTCAGGATTGATCAGAGCGGTGAGTATCACATGAGTATCTTCTGTTTCCTGAGTTGCTTGAACATTAGGCAGTGGAGCATCCGTCATCACAGTGTCTCTTCCCTCCAGATTAACGTTCACGTCCCTGTATAGCTCATTCGCTTCATCCTCTTCAGTGACCCGCCTCTTCATCCATCTCTTCTTCCTCAGTATTCACTCCTTGAACTTCTTCATCACTTTCTTCATTGCTTTCTTCATTACTTTCATCATTGCTTTCTTCTTCATTTACTTCATCATCTTTTCTTGCTTCATCATCATGAGTGGAAAGCTTGGGATGAACAAAGTCATAACCATCATTGTCAGATTTAGTTCGTTCATCATCATCTTGATCATTATCATCTTCGTCTTTGGCTATGTTTGCTTCATCATCATCATCTTCTTCGCATCACTAGACTTCCAAGCTAATTTCCTCTTCATCCAGAATCCAATTCAGTACAACAGGGAACCCCTGAGTAAAACACCGCAAGTTCCTTCATGTGCACTAGAACCGCTAGGTTGAGAGATGTTGAAGTGTGTTTATACTTCTTTCAATGGCTAGTTTCATCTGTTCAGCCTCAGACAATGCAATTTCAGATAGAGTCTCCAGTCCTTTAGCAGGTTGCTTCTTCTTTCCTGATTTAGTCACTTTAGCAGTAGCTTTGAGTCTTTTACCGGAGGAAGCCTCAGGGGCTTGTTCAGGCTTTTCCTTGGTAGATCGACGTACATATTTTGGTTTAGGAATCGCCTTTCCAGTAGCAAAGCATATGTAAAGTCTTGAATGCTTCAGATTCTTTCATGCTTGAATGGTTAATTTTCAGGAAAATGACACGTACATTAGAACAACTTCATCATGTTGAGGAAGAATCACACGTATGAGAATAGGATCATCATTAGCCATGTGCCAGTCCACTTTGTTTCTTCTTGGGATTGATTGATCTTGTGACATGAAGTGATTGATGATGACTTTGGTGAATCTTGGGTAGAACATGTATTTGGTCTTCCTTGACTCCTTGTTTTCAATTTGGAAGACTAAAGGGTCCTCCCAATAAAGGAAGATTATATTCAACCTTTTGCTGGTGAGACAAAACCTAAGGTTTGAGCCAAGAGACGAAGTGTATCGAGTCCTGTTACTTTTCCACTAAGACATATTGTTGATGATAGTCCTGAATGTCGCCAAGGTTGAGATAGAATTTCAACTTGACATCAGATAGTAGTAAATGATATTTCCTGCCGGAGTAGCCAAGATCCTCATGAAAAGTAAGTATTTTCCTCTTCAAATGAGGATCTACAAACTTCTGTCCAGGAAGTTTTAGACACATCTGAAGCATATTTCTGAAAGTATCCAGATCAAAAGAATAACTCTTTGTGTTCAGCTTGAATCTGATGAAATGCTTATGGTAAGATGCAGTAGCCCAGAATTCATGCATGTAGACAGCAGGGACACTTGCAGTGATCAAGAAGGCTGGATAAAAAGGAGTGAGAGAGAGAACATCCAAAGCAACTTGAAAGAATGGGTTCCTTGGCTTGAATGTGGGCTTCAATCTGTAGTTGCAACTTCCAATTGTTAAACGTTTTCCCGTAGAACAAAGCATTATCAAATGCTTATTGTTGTTCTTTTGTGATACTCATGATTCTGCTAAGAAAGAGTCGATACAGTTTATATATAAACAAGTTTATATAGACACTATATATATAGAGACCCTAAATTGGCAGTTAATGCATGTAACACATTTAGAAAGATAACCATTGAAAGAGTGAACTTAAATTGGGGTAATTTAGTTAATCCAATTTAACTTGATTAGATTCCAAAGATAATTAATTTTAAATTTGTTACCTAACACAAGTTTTAAGTCATCTTTTGGTTAGAATTTAAGTGTTTATGATAATTAGGCTTTTTGAATCCATTAAATATGATTGAATCTGGTTTTACAGTGAAAACTGCGAATTCAGACTCTAAATGTTATTGCAAATTCGGATGGTAAAGGTTACTACGAACTCGGATACTAAAGAGGTCTGCGAATTCGTGTATTACTACTATCTGCCAATTCAGAGACCAAAGGCTCCCTGCGAATTCGTGTCTTACTACTATCTGCTAATTCGTGCCCTTATGGTATCTGCAAATTCAGACCCTAAATGAGTTGCAAATTCGTGGTATAAAGGAGACTTTCCAATTCGGGGACTAAAGTGAATTGCAAATTCGTGGTCTAAAGGAGACCTGCGAATTCAGGGTCTAAAGTGAATTGCAAATTCGTGGTCTAAAGGAGACATGTGAATTCGGGGTCTAACGTGAATTGCCGATTCGTGGTCTAAAGGAGACCTGCGAATTCAGGGTCTAAAGTGAATTGCAAATTCGTGGTCTAAAGGTTCATTGCCAATTCGTGTAATACTAACGCCTGCGAATTCGTGAAGCACAAGAACTTGCAAATTCGTGTATAACTGTCCCTGCGAATTCGGATTGTTCTAACAAATTTGCATTTTTAATTCGAGTTTTCATGTGTTTTCCCACTTCAAGATTCACTCATTTAGCCTCATATCATTCACAAGAACATTTTTTGCAACTTAGAAGCACAGATTCAAGCAAAATCATTCAAACGAGCATTCAAATCCAAGAAACCATTAATAACCAAGAATCAAACATGTTATATTCAAGTTTCAAAGCATACACATATTCATTAACACATTAATCATTTATCCAACGCAACCCATAAACTTTTGCAACTAAAAACTCAAAAATGTATATTTTCATCATAAAGAATCACTCAAATCATACACATATAATATCTTTATTAAAAACTGAATTAGACGAGTCTTTAACACCCTCAAATGAACAAAACCCCTCTATTAATTTTAGTTTTTATTCAGTTTTAAATTTCATGAACCCTAATTTGATTTTAGGGTTTTTCAAAATTAGAACTTCTTAAAAACCAAATTCCTTTGAGACGTGAGATCACAAGGGTGTAAGGAACAACGTTTTCTTAATACCTTAAGCATGAGAATGTCTGGATTTCAAGATCGAAGGTGTTGCGATCGAGTGAGGATTTTGAAATAAAAAGAGTAGGTGTAATGTGTATGTGTGTGTGAAACGGGATGGTGGGTGGGGTGTTATAAAACATGTTATGTTTTTGACACTTTCACCCCCTAAACTTGCATAGCTTTTCCATTTTTAGATATTAAGTTGAATAAGCATAAATAAGTTAGCACAATGGCACATTTAGTCCCTATAGTTTTAACTAATATACCTAACAACTTAATCATGCACATATTCCCACTCAAGGCATAAACAAATAACATGTAAGGCACACATAAGCTAAATTTAATTAACTTTCCTTAAAAATGATGTTCAATTATTGTTTAAAAACCTTTATCCCTTTTATCAAATAACTTTCTGAAGAAGATTTTTAACATTTTCTCCCCCTCAAACAATGACCTGTTTTCTATTTAAAGAGCTGTAGACGTTGTTTGAGAAGTCAAATGTCTTTGAAAAAACTTTTTCTGATGAAGCAATGTTTTTATTTATGAAAAACAAACACCAATTGTAAATAATATTTCTCTTATTATAACACATAAGCGCACTAACACGTACACTGATGGTATAAAGTAAGCACGGGTTGTGTTGCAAAGTAAACACAAGCATTTCGGAATATAGGAAGCACGGGTTGTGTTGCAAAGTAAACACAAGCCTTTGCATGGTCATAAAGTAGACCATGCCCGAGAATAAATTCCCGTTGAGAGGTCAAGTTTTCTTTTTGAAATACTTGCCTTTAAGATGATGACCGGGTTGCTATCTGAAATAATAGCAAGCCATTTGGCATGTTTTGAAAACATTTGAACTTCTGCTCGAACTTCATTTACAGCCTCGTATCATTATTGAATAATATTTCTAAGACCGTAAATGTTATCGATTTTCAGAAGACATGCCATTATTACCTCTTTTTATGTTTTTCTTATTTTTTTAATTTTTTCTTTGGTTTTATGAATATTATATTTTTGTATTTTGTTTTTATAAAAAATTTCAAAAAAATGAAAAATCTTTTTGGTTTTTATGGTTTTAATATATATACATATGATACAAGATATTTGAATAGGTACCACCACTATTCATCAACTTCATCTGCCAATTGTTTGAGAGTCTCCGGCGTAAAACTCTGAATTTCTAGCTTGTTGATAAGAAATTCAATTATTTCTCTTGCAAGGGCTTTTGTGAAGATGTCCGCCAGTTGATACTCCGTATTGACAAAGTAAAGTTCAATCACTCCATTCTCAACATGCTCCTTGATAAAGTGAAATCTGATGTCTATATGCTTCGACCTGGAATGTTGAACATTGTTGCAGCTTAAGGCAATAGCGCTTTTGTTATCATAGTACATTGGAATTTTATTGAATCCAAGGCCATAGTCGGTAAGCTGTGATCTCATCCAAAGGATTTGAGCACAACATCCCGACATAGCAATATATTCAGCTTTCGTACTGGATATCGCAACGCTTTTCTGCCTTTTTTATGACCAGCTAACAAGTCTATCTCCTAAGAACTGCATACTACCAGATGTGTTATGGCATGTATCTTGACAACCAGCATGATCCGCATCTGCAAATGTTCTTAGTGCAATTGAAGAATCCTTCGGATACCATAGTCCCCGATTGACGGTTCCTTTTAGATACCGAAAGATCCTTTTGACCGCATGTAAGTGCTTTTCGGTAGGCCTAGCCTGATACCGGGCACACTTGCATATAACAAATTGTAGGTCAAGTGATATGTGAAAAATCACATATCTTTTGTATATCAAAAATGATCCTTAAATGATCAAAATGTGCAAAAATATGCTTGTATTTGTGTATTTGGTTGTTTGTGAATGTGTAGGTACGGATATTGCAAAAATCACAAGTAAACGGTCAAAACCGGACAAACACGGACACGGGAACGGAAGAACACACAAGAGATGGAAATTTTCTAGCTTTGGTCAACACAAGTCAACCCTTGGTCAAACTTAGTCAACTCACAAAAGACAAAATCCTCAAAACACCCAATAAACCCTTAATGTTAAATCATAATACAAAAATAATCCCTAAACCCTAACACCGTTATCTCTTTTTTATTAAAGAGATAACGGTCGTTAACCCTTTATATTAAACCCCTTAAAAACCAAAACACCCGGCCCAATCCTTTATTATAAAACCCGGGCCCAAGTCAATACCTCACATCCTCAGTCATACAAAGAAAAAAAAACAAAAAAAGGCGCGAAGATGGGTGTTACTATTCACCCATCGTCCCCAATTTACCCTGCATCATAAACAAAGGGTAAATCCCAATTGACTATATGGAACAAAGATTCGAGTGCCAAGTAATGAGTCAGCATAAAAAATCGTCATCAAAGCTCTCTCATTGGCTAGAATTGACAAGGGAATGACACGTGGGATCCAAAGAAACACACTCTAGATGGGATTTTACACTAAATCCTTTGTTAAAGAAGTACAAAGCCTCTGACACACGGATTGCCACGCTGGCAATCTGTGTGCTCACTTAATGATCCAACAGTGAAGATTGAAGAGCCAATGATTGCAAGGAATGAAGGGTGTGGATCAAGAGGAGTGTCTAACTAACTTGGAGACCTAGAAGCTTCCTCATCTCCTATAAATAGAGATCACTCCTCACTCACATTTATCTTTTTCAGTATCTAGTGTAGCTTAGTGTAGACGTATTTTAGTAATTTTTAGCTTAAATGTCATTTTAATTCTTGTAATTTCCTTTTAAAAAGCATTGTAATTCATATTTCAGTAATAAAATTGTAGTTCACTTCTAAACTTGTGATTTGATTTGTTTTTGCTTAATATGCAAAATGGTTTAAATAAGCTCTCAACTGTTCAATAAGCTTTTAATAATCTGTCATAAGCTAGCTACACTCTCATTTAGGCTTTTAAAGCTTAAATGAGCTTATTATCTCTCAAAATCTCCAATCAAATTACCTCAGCTTATTTTGGAAGGGAAACCAGTCATGGAAGGGTTTCCAAGACAATACTAGCTTATCTAAGATAAGCTAGAGCTTGTTGATAGCTCAAAAGAGCATTTATAAGCCTTGTTTTGTGCAAAGGCAGTTGTAAGTCCTCTCTTTACATTTTGTAGCTTTAAATTGCATTTTAGCTTATTACTGTTTAATAATAGCTTATTTCTGTTTAGATTAGCTTATTTGATGATTAATATAGTTATTAGATGCTCAATATGTTTGCTTGTTAGTTTAAGATCTTAGTTTGCACTTATTTGTCTTAAAACAGTTAAAAAAACCAAAAATATAGCATTAGCTTGTAGCTTATCATTTCTGCTTATTCAGTGGTTTAAATTTGCTTATTATGTTTGTTAGAAGTTCTTTGATATCTGGTATTTGATCTTTGTTCTATAAATCTCATCATTATAAGCTAAAAATGAGTTTTAACTTTTTAAAGGAGTGTTTGGGACAGGACAGTATTAACTAAGTTAATACTGTCAGGTTCCTTTTGGTCCTTTAGTTTGGTTAATAACTTCATTTTCATAGTTTATAAGTTGGATTTATGGTTCTTTGTAGGATTAAGTCAAGTTTTTATAGTTTAGTAAATAGAGGCTTAAACCTGTTAGCATAAGTTCTAGGTTCTAAGTTTTTTTTAGCTCAAATCTGTTCTAGTGAATGTAATTGCTTTAATTGCTCTTAATTTACTTGATTAAAGTTGTAGAAGCAAGTACCTTAGGTCTGCATAAGTTAGTTCATAGTTTTGGCTATAAAAAGTGTCAACTGCATCAGCAGTCATAAAAAGCCAAATAGCCAATTTCTAGCTTAAAAATCAGCAGGTAAAATTAGTTTTTAGCTTTTCAAATTTTGTTTACAAGTAGTTTTTAAGTCATTATCAATCTACTTTAGCTTATTTTGCTTTTAAAAGTTCATTAAGCTATCTGTTTTTAAGCTCAAATTCAGCAATTTGTCTTTTCAAAAATCAAGTAGTAAACTCAGCATGTACTGAGTACTTAAGCCTTTTTCAACTAGCTTTTGATTAAGCATTTGATTTTCAAAATACTTTTTAAAAGTGCTTTTGTGTAGTTTATTAGTCAAGGATTAAAGTAGTATAAGCTAGATTCCTATAAGGATCCAATAGCTTATCTTAAAATAAGCTTAAAGTTTCCTCCAGGGACTGTTTGGTTAATAGTTGAATCAAAGTGCTTATTTGAGATTTTTAACTTATTGCATTAAGTTTTTGTTTAGTTTCTGTCTTAACTAGCTTTTTAGGTTAATATTAAGTTGTTTGTAGCTTATTAGGTCCAAGATTTAGCTTATTTTGTCTTTTCTTAAAAATCCAAAAATATCAAAATCAGCATAAGTAGCTTTTTCATTTAACTTTTTCAGTGCTTATTTGAATTTCAAAATGTCTTTTGATTATTGTTTCAAGTAGCTTATAAGCTGAGCTTTAAAGTGATATAGGCTAGATTATCATAAGGATTTGTTTGTGGGCTTAAAAATAAGCTTAAAGATGCTGTTTGGTCTGTTTGGATTGTAGTTTTAGCTTAAGTGCTTATTTGAAGTTTTTCAGCTTATGGCTTTTGTTTTTGCTTAATTCCTGCTTAGTTTTGCTTAATAAGTTAGTGGTAGCTTTTATAGTTTAAGTTTAAGCTTATTTAGTTTTTCTAGCTTAAGTCATTTAGTGAAAAAGCCCAAAATTCTTTTAAGACATTTCTGTTTGTTCTATAAGCTGTTTTTCAGCTTATTTTTGATTTTGAAAAAAGTTGTTTTTACAAAAGAAGCTTATTATAAGCTGTTTAATAAATTTTCTTTTTAAAGTTTTTTTTTGCAAAAATAAAAAAAAGGAAGATGGAAGTCGGGGGTGAGCAAGGCTCGAACCCCCGACCTCAACACCCTCAACCTTTTTAAAGCCTCAACACACACACCCTTACCAACGTGTCCTAGGGACTTTTTCATTCTTACTTTGCAATATTGATATTTTATACACATTTTGCACTATTTAGCTTATTAGGCGTTTTAGGCTTATTTGACAGCTTATTTGATAAGCTGAGTTCCCGAGTTTATTTTTCTTAGATTCAGATTCTACACTGTTCAAGCTATTTTTTGTAATTTTTCTAGTATTTTTATAAATAGTTTAGTATTTTTAATCATTTAATTTCATTAAAATCGTTATTAATTCATTAAAAATTATAAAAAATCAAAAAAATATAATTCTTTTTTAGAAAATTTTCTTTAAACGTTTAAATCCTAGGAAAAATAGATTTGCTTTCGTAGGGTTAAAATAGCAAAATCTTGTTTTTTTTTTAAAGAACGGGATTGAATATCATTCATATTTTCAATGATTTTTTGCTTAAAACTCTTTCGTTTTTTGTCTAGTTTTCTTTGTCCTGGCTTTTCAGTCAATTAAAACTTATAAAAACCAAAAAGATCATTGTAGGACTTAATTTTGTTGATTTAGGTTTTTTAGGTCCTGTTTAGGATTCCCGAATTGCATTTTTAGTTCAAATTTAATTTCCCGTTATTATAGTTAAGTTTAATTGTCTCTTTATTTGTTCCCTATTAGGATTGTAGAAAACAAATCATCTTTAAACCAATTCAAGTCATTGTCCAAATAACAAACGAGGTCTCAATTTCAGAAGTCTTAGGGAAAAATGGGGAACACGACCTAGAATCACTTACCGGTTTATCATACGTGTGGTATTTTGTGAGGATTTTTGCTCTAAATCCTTTGTCCTCAAGGATTTTTTAGTAAAGTTCTTTATACTTTGAATATTATTAACGTTTAAAATTGATCGATCAATTTTTGCCCAGTTGCCGTGGATTTGGGATTAAGAGTTCCTTCGTTTCAGTTTTGGTCGATCGTGATTTGAGAACCTTTCGTCTTGAAAAGTTACGCTTTTAAGAAAATCAAAAATACAAAAAAAAATTAAAAATATAAAAAGTAAAAAAATATTTTTCTTTTCTTTTTAGTATAAGTAGAAGATTAATAAATAAGAAAAGTACAAAAATATTTGCTCTTTCGGATTTTTCGATTTTTCTTGTGAATTCATTAAGAAATAAAAAGAAAATTACAAAATTGGTAAAAGAACACCAACAAATAATACCTTCAACTGAGGTATTATCCATCAATAAGTTCCCGAACCTAAGAAATTTTTTTTACCGTTTGTGTCACTTACGAAAAAGGCGCACCTCTTTTGTAAAATTTATTTTACTTAAGAGAGTTACCCTAAGTTTGTTGATTATTCGGTAAACAAAAATATTTCCTTTTCTTATTTCATTTGTTTAGTGCATGCGCACTAGAAATTCCAATTTTTAAAATAATTCAAACGTAACCATTCCGAGACGTCGAAATAAAGGACGTGCTCCAAACATAGTCGAACCCGAGCTTCGTACTATCGTTGCACCAATGGCGGAACGTACAATGGAAGAGCTACTCTGAGCACCCACGGAAGGGTACGGAGAAGCTATCGTTTTACCAGAAATTAATGCGGATCATTTTGAGATTAAAACAAATTTGCTTCAATTGGTTCAAGCAAACCCGTTTCACGGTTTAGAGAACAAAAATCCTCATGCTCATATTAATAGTTTCAAAAGGATTACCTCGACTCTACGATTTAGGAATGTGCCAAACGATGTGATTAAGCTAATGATGTTTCCATATTCACTCGAGGGGGCTGCTAAAACTTGGTACGAGAAAGAACCTCCTAATTCAATCTTGACTTGGGAGGATCTCGTTACCAAATTCGTGAATCAATTTTTCCCTCCCTCGAAAACGACTCACTTAAAGAATAAAATCTCTCGATTTACCCAAAAATTCGATGAGTCTTTTAGTGAAGCGTGGGAACGATTTAAGGAAATGCTTAGAGCTTGTCCTCACCACGGATTTACGGAGTTAACCCAGATAGATACTTTCTATAATGGTTTAAACGACAATGATCAAGACTCCCTAAATGCCGCGACAGGTGGAAATCTTTTGAGTAAGACGACTAGAGAGGCTTTGAATATAATTGAAAACAAATCAAAAGTGCGCTATTCACGAAACAAACCAAATGCTTCTAGGATGATTACGACTTCTAGGGAAAGTGTTAGTAAGACGGATGAGAGAATTGATAAGCTTGCGGATCAACTTTCGACCTTAGTCGAGATTGTTTCTAAGAAAGTTGTCACTCCCGCTCCGGTTAAAGCGGTTGAGGAAACTTGCGTTACTTGTGGTAGTGCCCATTCTTGGTACAATTGTTCGACCACCGATAACAATCAAGCTAGTGTTTGTGCGACTACGGGTACTTACAATCAAGTTAACCCTCCGAACCGTGTTAGTAACCAAATGGCACCACCCGGTTTTGCTCCGGTGCAAAACAATGGTCAAAATAGGTTTAATCAAAATCAAGGTCAAGGGAATAATTTTAATCGGGGAAATAATTTTCATGGTAATCAAGGTTTTCAAGCTCAAAATAATCATGCTCCAAATTTTCAAAATCAAGGATTTCAAAACCAACCTTTTCAAGTGCCTAATAATCAAGTTCAACAAGAGTTTTCAAATGATTTTTCGAGTTACAAGAGAAATAACGATCAAATGTTGAGAAACATGCAAAATCAAATCAACTCGTTGAAAGGAGACCTTAAGAATGAAATTCAAAACACGATAAAATCTCAACAAGCCGTCATGATGAATCAACAAACTACCTTTCAAAATAATTTGCAAAACATGATATGTGGATTGTTTCAAAACCAAGCCTCAACTTCGGGTACTCTTCCGAGTAATACCATTCCAAACCCGAAGGGTGAGATGAAAGCGATCACTACTCGAAGTGGTGTTGCTTACGAGGGACCCTCGATTCCTACTAATCCTTCTCCTAAAAAGGTAGTGGAACGAGAAACCGAGGAGACAACGGATAAGGAGCAAACGAATTTCCAAGGAAGTACCGCTCAAATCCCACCCCCGGTTATCCCCATTCTGGAACTCGATGTTCCGAAGACTTTGTCTAAAACCACTCCCATTCCGGAACCCGATGTTCCGAAGAATTTACCTAAGCCAAATATTCCATATCCTTCTCGACTTAACCAAGAAAATTTTTGTGAAAAAGCTTCGTATCAAAAAGAGAAGATTTTTCAAATGTTTCAAGATTTGCGTTTTGACATAAGTTTCGCGGATGCTTTGTTTTTTATGCCAAGATTTGCTCCTACGATTAGGAGTTTGCTCATGAATAAGGAAAATTGCTTGAATTAGCTAAGATACCGTTGAACGAGAATTGTTCGGCGATGCTTCTCAAAAAGCTTCTCCAAAAGCTTAGAGATCCCGGCAAGTTTCTTATTCCATGTAATTTTTCGAGAATAGATGTATGTCACGCCTTGGCCGATGCAAGCATAAATCTTATGCCTCTTTCCTTTTGGAAAAAGCTTTCCCTACCCGAACTTACACCAACTCGGATGACTTTAGAGTTAGCGGATCGATCGATTACTCATCCTAAAGGACTCGTTGAAGACGTTTACATTAAAGTGGGAAAGTTCCATTTTCCTACCGATTTTATTGTTGTCGATTTCGAAGCCGATCCTCGAGTACCTCTCATACTTGGGAGATCCTTTTTGAGGATTGATCGTGCTTTAATTGATGTTTATGGAAAAGAAATAACCCTTCGGGTTGATAACGAAGCCATCACTTTTAATCTAGATCAAACCACGAGATACTCCTCTACAAATGATAAGTCGGTAAATCAAATTGACATCATTGATGCAGTTTGTGAGGAGTATGCTCCGAAATTGCTAGGATTTTCTAATAATGATTCTTCGAGTGGCAATCCCACCCCGACGTCTGAGCCGTTTACTTCCGAATTCATTTGGGAAGAAATCAAGGCTTATCTCAAGGACGATTTGATTTCACTGGAAATTGATTACGCCAATTGCAATCCGGAGGAAGATATTTGTTTGATCGAAAAATTATTAAATAATCACCCGTTTCAACTTCCTCCGATGGACCTTAAACAAAGTGAAGTGACCAAGGCAAAATATTCAATTGAAGAACCTCCGAAATTAGAGTTAAAAGATTTACCGTCTCACTTGGAATATGCTTACTTGGAAGAAAATGACAAGTTACCAGTAATTATTGCAAAAGGTTTAAAAGACGAAGAAAAAGATGCTCTCTTAAAAGTGCTCAAATCTCATAAACGGGCCATTACTTGGAAAATCACCGACATCAAGGGTATCGACCCTCATTTTTATACACACAAAATCATGATGGAGGATGATTACAAACCCACGGTTAAAAGTCAAAGACGGGTTAACCCAAAAATTCACGAGGTAATAAAAAAGGAGGTCTTAAAACTTCTTGATGCCGGTATGATTTACCCGATCTCCGACAGCCCATGGGTTAGTCCAGTGCATTGTGTTCCAAAGAAAGGAGGAATAACCGTTGTTGCTAATGAAGAGAATGAATTAATTCTGACACGTTTAGTTACCGGGTGGAGAGTTTGTATCGACTATAGAAAATTAAATGAAGCGACTCGAAAAGATCATTTTCCATTGCTATTTATGGATCAAATGTTAGAAAGATTAGCCGGAAATGAGTTTTATTGTTTTCTAGATGGATTTTCGGGGTATTTCCAAATACCAATAGATCCCCAAGATCAGGAGAAAACTACTTTCACATGCCCGTATGGAACTTTCGTGTATCGTCGCATGCCATTTGGCTTGTGTAATGCTCTCGGTACTTTCCAACGGTGTATGATGGCCATATTCCATGATATGATCGAAAAGACTATGGAAGTGTTTATGGATGATTTCTCGGTTTTTGGGGATAGTTTTGATTCGTGCCTCTCCAATTTAGAAAAGATGCTAAAACGGTGTGAAGACACGAATTTAGTTCTTAATTGGGAGAAGTGCCACTTTATGTGTAGAGAAGGAATTGTGTTAGGACATAAAATTTCAAAGTCAGGAATTGAGGTCGATCGTGCTAAAGTCGATGTTATCGCTAAGCTCCCTCACCCGACTACCGTAAAAGGTGTTAGGAGTTTCCTAGGGCATGCAAGTTTTTACCAACGATT
>BQNB010055689.1:0-38998 GCA_026074375.1 Tanacetum coccineum
ATGACATACTGAGATATTGACAATACAAGTAATGTAATAAAGTGAAAAATTTCCCCGTACAATTGTGATAATAGTAAAATAAGCTTTGCATTTGATGAAAATTCTTGGGTTGTTATAACACGAGATAGCTTAGAGGAACAACACTAATCAGCTTCTAACTATTAGTGAATAAATAGGCCCAAGCCCGTTTATGGGTTTAGGGTATTAGGGTATTATTGACCACTATTTATAGTGGTAAAACCCTAATACCCTAAACCCACAAACGAGCTTGGACCTATTTATTCACTAATAGTATGTAACTATAAATGATGTAAAATCTAGAAATCATGTCAACCATGTCAGCTGTCATCTAAAAACTCATAAGAAATTTTGTGATCATGGAGGTTCATCTGCGCAGTTTCCGAGCTATCTAAAAATGAAATCGTTTTAATATTAGTTGGCTCACAATATTAAATAAAACCCAAGTTACTTAAAAAAAAGAAAAACGATAGTGGTGTGTTTGTTTAGTTTAACTCGAATAACGTGTAAGCGTAACACTTACTTATTGGGTACTGCTAAACATACCGAAAAATAATAAAATATTAAAACATAAATGATTGTGCTGAACCTTTTTACTTGTACTTTGCGAAAGGTAATTAAGTAAGTGGGACCCTCGGTATATCTTTCTCAAATTTAATTGGGTACTGCTAAACATACCAAAAAATAATAAAATATTAAAACAGTCGATTTAATTTCGTATGATACAAAACTTAATTTTGGATACGTATCCTCACCCATTATCTCTATTTTAATTTAATGGATGAGGTTAAACCCAAAACTCATTTTCACATTTTATTTCAAATATTAATATCTTTCAAACCGTTAATCGTTAAGCGAAAATAATATATAATTACGACGAGTATTTAACAATCTTTCTATAGATATCCACTTTGACATATTTTCGACAAACTTTTTTTTAACGTTTTTTTAATTTTTTTACCTTTTTTTGTCTTTTTTGTCGTTGTTGTAACTTGCATGAGAAATTAAATGTGATTAAACACTAATAAAATAAATTTTATATTAGTGTTTAATCACATATGGTATTACTGATAAATCAGATAATATTAGTGTCAAATAATATATGATATATAATTAAAATGCAATCACATGTAATTCAATGTTAATGTTAAATCGCATGTGATTTTATAGAAATATTCAAATTAATGTTTAATCACATGTTATAAAAGTGACATTCGAGATGGGAAAACTCATATGTTACTCATCAGGAAGAGTTTCGCGAGCATTATTATCGTATTCCTAAATGTATAAACCTGTCGAAATAAGAATGTAACGTTCTATTTATTGTAATTTTAATTTATTTATTAATGAATGTTTAGACATTTTTTTTATATATGCATGTTTAATTAAATAAATAAAAAGTATAAAGTCTTTAGTAAAAAAACATAATCATTGCATTAATTATGAAAATAAAGTAAAATGCATAATGATTATATAATTATATAAAATCTTTAATGTAAATAAAAAATAAACATAATCATTATATCAATCATGGTAAGTTTATAAAAAGTGTTTGGTAGATTTAGACTAACCCTTTATTTATTACGTAGTAATCGTTTGTAAGAAAGTGGACAATTTATGAATTTTTTACAAGAATTATTTCAAGGGTTATTATACATAAATGTTACTAAAGTTTGCGTAAATGTTCGATTACGTTACTAACGTTTAAAACGTTACAAATAGGTTACTGAACTTATAGGAAGCATACACTTCAATATTTTCAGTGTTAATCGAGTCGAATAAGTTAAGTAACATAAATATCGCGTTTGTACAAGTTCAGTGATGTTTACAAATATTTTTATAGGTTCAGTAACTCATACAATAAACATGTATACTTGAGTAACCTATTTGTAATGTTTTAAATTTAGTAACGTAATCGAACATTTACGCAAACTTTAGTAACTTCTTTGTATATTAACCCTTATTTCAAATAACAACATTATCTTTTCATGCTAAAGATATCATGTAATAAAAGAACAAACTAGCTTCAAAGAAAGTTGGACTATTATTTTATGAAAAAACATAGACTACATGTTAGTTTAGGTCAAGTAAATTCGGAAATACATTTTATGATATAAATTGATATAAATTCAAATTTTGTTCAAAGTTTGATAATAGCTTGTTTACAATACATCTTTGGCACCGGTTTGTTAGAAAAATTTTTGTGTACGATGTAAATTGATATAAATTCAAATTTTGTGTATGATGTAAATTGATATAAATTCAAATTTTGTTCAAAGTTTGATAATAGCTTGTTTACAATACATCTTTGGCACCGGTTTGTTAGAAAATTTTGTTAGTTTTAGTTTTTTTTATTGAAACAACTAAAAAAGTGTGACATAACAAATTTTATTTGTTGAACAAGCTATAAATTAACGTCCTGAGTGAGTTTCAAAATAAGTCACGAAATAGTGTAGTGCTACTGTTTGTAACGAGTATAGTAATCTCCGTATTTCGTTGGGATGCGGGTTCATTCACTTTGTTGCATACGTTTTAAAACGGTTTTCATATATGATCACGAAATTCATCCAAAAGCTTATACACCAAAATAATAATTATGGTGATAAAATAATATAGAGCCAAAAAGTGAAAAATATAAGGGGCCGTTTAGTTGGCGAAAAATATCTCATTTTTCCAGGAAAATTTTCATGTGAAAAAGAAAATATAGAAAACCCGTTTAGTCGTAGTTTTTTTCAAAATTTTTCAAAAAAGGTGAGATTCTCATTCTCATTTTTTTTTCAACATTTTTCAAAAAAAATGGAAAGCCTATTTTATCATTCTCACTTTTTTCATTCTCATTTCTTCTCAACAAAAAGAAAAAAAATGTAACTCCAACTAAACGGGTTTTCAAAATCTCAATTCTTCTCTAAAAATGAAAAACAATTCCCTTCTATAGGAAATTAAAAACAGAAAAATAAAAAAAATTCACTAACTAAACGGCAAGTGATATTTTTACCAAATTATCGCTATAAAAAAAACCTACATGAAAAAGGGGGAAATATTCTCGCACTTTTAAGGACTTATGGTGGCAAGTTATGATGAGCCTATATATAAAGCACTATTGAAAATGTTAGTGAAGTTTGTTCCGAACATATGACCCTTCCTTTGAAAGCAACGACCATTTCTAGTAAACAATACCACCTTCTTATTTAATATTGTTTTTAAACTATTAGTTAAGGCATCTACCTACACTTAATATATACTTGATAAATTGGTTAATATCATAACTTATACTATGTTTACTCTCTATTGATACTAGCAAGTTGTTCGTGCCATGAAACGGTTGTTAAGTTTTTTTAACGGCATAAGATAATTATATAAATAAAAGACTACTAACAAAGCGTTAGAAGCCAGAAAAGTACAAATACAATACTAAAAATAAGCAAAAAACATAAACTAGCATCTTCCAAGACTTCAACTGCGAGGGCTACAAAGAGGATGAAAAAACTCTTGCCTAAAAAGGTTAAGAGAAAAATCCCCTCTCACAAAGGCTGAGCCTCCGATTTTCACTCCGGAGCGTTTTTGATGCAACCCCAAACAAGCCTCGGGGAACACAAGAGGATAAATACAAACGTCATCCTAAACCATTACTCGAGAGAAACATAAGAGATTTAAGCCAGTCAATCCAATTGCGGATCATGTGACCCTTATGATGAAGCCAAGAATACGAGAAAAAATGAATGTTATCGAAAATGCTACTTTTCCTCAATGCGTGTAAACGAAAAGTAACACGGTTATAATACCTCCAAAACCTAAAAAGAAAAAGAAAAAATAACTCATAAGTGGCTCACAACATTCTCTAAGGTTTAATAATCATTTAGTGCATGTATTATTTGCTAAAAAATAGTTTCCTGACGTATTATTTTTATGTTGAGTTTTATGGAAATAATTCTACATACTTTACTTTCATCAGTGTTCCATAAAAAGCCTGTAAGGCCGTTAAATTACCGTCTAGGCGTTACAGGGCCACAAACCTTGCCGATTTGTGTAAATCAGTTGAACAAATCGGTCAATCGTGGTAAACGGCGGTCACCGACGATCAATGGTGATCAAACTTACCGAAAACCTGCAAATCTTGCCGGAAAAACTCAAAAGTCACCGTAAACTTGTTTTAATGACTTGTAAAGTTATAGCATATGTTTCTATCTATTGCAAGTTGTTTTTATCATGTCAGAAATACCAAAAATTTGTCAAAAATACTCAAATTCGTCGAAAATACCTAAAAATTACCGAAAATGCTAATCCGATTAATCATGTCTAAACCGATTACAAGCTATAAGAAGTCGACCTCCCAACTACCGATTAACAATTTATGCAACCTTAATTTTTATGAAGCATTAGTTATTAATATGAATAATAATATTGTGCAAATTTGTAAAATAACCTAGTTTGCCTACTATAAAAATGAAGCTATATTTCTTTCAACTTATTTTTTTTATTTTTATGGATCATAAGAACATATTAACAACTTATTTGTGCTGAATTTATCTTACTCCTAATCCCTATTACGGGTGAAGACAAAATAACTAAAGGCTGGACTTCTTTTTATTGGGCTGATGTTGTGGGCCTGTTTGTGGGTTTTATTCTTATTTTTTCTTCACACGCGTATTTCGTCTGTTTCTTCACGCATTTCTAATTTGAGACTTCAACTTTCTATTTATGTTATCACGAATTAAGAAGATTCACAATATTTTGAATATCTGTTACTTTTTTGCTTCAGACATAAAGAAGACAAAAAACCATTTACACATACGTTATTTTATTTTTAAAATACCTATTTGTTGAAATGAAAATAGTTAACGTAATTTTATGGTTAAAATAAAGGGTAATTATGGAGTACTTAAGTGTAGTATGTATTTTTTTTTAAAGTATGCACATAACTAGAGTAAAATACACGCATCACTTTGTTAATTATATCTAGAAGTTTCTGAAATCATGTTGACAAAAATGAAACTAAACTTCTCGTGAAAATGAAAATGTGTATGCTATGTGCAGAGTTTCTCGACTGTGTCAATAAATATCGACTTTATACATGATGTGTTTTGGCCGATATATAATATTAGTTGCCGTGTCATCATTAAGATTTCACATGACACCAACCATCGGTTAACACTTTTTACTTTCTTTTATAGCCCCAACTGTTCGGCCCATCCTTTGTTAGTGTAATCCGAGAGAGTAGTTATAAGAAGAACAAAAACCCCGTTCAGATATAAAAAAATTAACATAAATTAATCTTTACCTTCTTGAGAAAAAAATTTACACACAATACTTAATAGTAATTAAATAGCACCGCCGCAACGCGTGGCTTATTTTCCTTCTTATTTTTCAACATTTAACATTATCTAAATGTCTTATAACTATAAAACTTTTGGTCAAATGTTTGGATGGAAAAGCCAATTTTTTTTTTACTTTAGAGTACTTTGTACTTACAATGGATGGGTAAACTATAAAATTTTGGACCCGACTAACCCGGCCCGAATATGCTTATTCGGGTTCGTGTCGGGTTAGCCTTTTTGACACCCCTACTTTACATATACAAAATTAGTTACTCAAAGGAGTGAATGTAGTTAATGATTCTTAATATTGAAATTTGGTGAAAGACGGAGAAACAAAAATAAAAAAGGACTGAAAAACTACAAACATGAGTGGTATTCTATGCATCACTAGTTAATAACCCGTGTTCAACACGGGCTGCATAAGTAAATTGTTACATGTGGAATAGTTAAAACAAAAAGTATGCAATTAGAACGCATTTTGCTGATTTTATGTTAAAGTAGATTAGGGAGCAATATGCACATTCAGTTAGTAACAATGGGTTAGAAAAAGAAAAGCAATATGGTTTTTTTTAAAGGCAATATATTAAAGCGAAAAAACATAGCACAATACAAACAAAAGTATCCAATTTATCAACAAGATGATTAAATGAAGTGGACCCGAAAAGAAAATAAAAAAAACACTAATGAAAAGAACCTAACAAAACTATATACTACGTATAAAACAAGTCTCAAATTGAAGATGCAGACACTACGTATACTAAAAATGGTACAAACACCATTCGTGGCCCACAAACACAAGCCCAGGCCCAAGAGTAGAAATAAACCAAGTTGGAAAAATGCAGGAATGTACCAAACATACAACAACCTTAGTGCAGATCCATTCTAACCTTCAACAACAGACTGCAGCAACTGCTCCCATGAGCTCTAAAAACGGCAAAAATATAAATGAACAAGTGCATCTCAATTGCAAAACAACACTCTCACAACCACCAGCCGCGCCCACGAACCAATCAAAGACCAACCCAAACACAAGACTTACGCTGCGTTCTCGAGTTTTAAACCACAAGAAAAGAACGTAAAAGAAAAGAAAAGAAAGGTAAAGGAAAGAAAATTTAAGTAATTAGTAAAAATATTTGTGTTCTTCAGTTTTCAGTTGAAAGAAAAGAAAGGAAAAAAGTTGATTGAATTACAATTATACCCATGTTTGAGAGGTTACGAGTTAAAAAAACAAGGATAATTATGTCTTTTGACATGTAAAAGATTACTTTCCTTCCATTTCCTCCCATTTTTTGGAGGAAAGTTTTAGTCAAAAATTTCCTTTTAATTTCCTTCTTTTCCTTCCTTAAAAAAACTCAAGAACGCAAATTTACTTAAGTTTTCTTTTTTGTTTCCTTTCTTTTCCCTTCAAAATTAAACTCGAGAACATAGTGTTAGAGCATAAGGACTGATAAAAAACATCAGATACACCCAAACCACACCAACTGTGCAGACCTGAGATCAGAGACCAAAACCAGCAGAAACCAAATTTGACACCGACACTGAACCAAATTTGACACTGAAAACATCTCAACTTAATCTCTTTAGAATCCCCTTACGGTCTGCATTTTTCTTGCCAATTACCGTATTGTTTCTATATTCTATTAGAAATAACATGCATTGTAGCCCATAAACAGCTTACCACATGTCCTGTGAAAACTTGCAATTTCATCATAAACCTTCAAATCGTATCCTACACCTTAAGAGCATGCAGGTATAATAAAATACTATGATCCACGGATTCAACCACACTGTTACAAACCGAACATAATATTAGAATTGATTATTCCTCATATCCCCCTATTCATCAGTAGCCATCTTTATATATAGATGAGCCATAAGACTATACAAGGAAAATGACAATCACAATTAATGATACATAATTGCTAATGTCAATCAAGGCAATCACAATTAATGATAATTGCTAATGACAGCTAATACTCCCCCGCAGTAAGAACGGGAGATCTGCGGACGTTCAAACTGGAACGAAAATCACAAAACAAAGCACTCGGAAGCCCTTTGGTGAAGATATCTGCATACTGGAACCGGGATGGTATATGTAGAACACGAACCTGACCGGAGGCAACATAGTCTCGGACAAAATGAATATCAATCTCGATGTGTTTAGTACGCTGATGCTGAACAGGGTTAGTGGTTAAATACACAGCACTAACATTATCACAGTAGACGAGAGTAGCTGTGGTAAGAGGGGCATGCAGCTCTAATAGCAAATTTCGTATCCACGCAGTCTCAGCAACAACATTAGCAACACCGCGATACTCGGCCTCAGCACTAGATCTAGATAAGGTAACCTGTCGCTTTGCAGACCAGGACAACAGGTTATCACCAAGGAACACACAATAACCCGAAGTGGAACGACGAGTAACAGGGCATCCAGCCCAATCAGCATCAGTATAAGCAGTAAGCTGAGCGGTAGTAGAAGCATGAATCTGAAGACCAAAGGTAAGAGTACCACGAACATAGCGCAAAATACGCTTCAAAGCAGTAAAGTGTGGAGCACGGGGGTCATGCATATAAAGACACACCTGTTGCACGGCATAGGAGATGTCAGGGCGTGTGAAAGTCAGGTACTGAAGAGCACCTGCAAGACTGCGGTATAAGGTAGGATCACTAACAGGGTCACCATCAGAACCAAGCTTGGACTCAGTGTCAACAGGAGTTCTACAGGGGTTGCAATGTTGCATGTGTGCTCGCTCAAGAATTTCCTCTGCAAACTTAGACTGAGACAAAAACAAACCCGAAGACGACCGCTGTGCAGATATACCAAGAAAATAGTTAAGAGATCCAAGGTCAGTCATGGCAAACTCACCGTGAAGCACTGTAATGATACGCTGTAATAATGCTGTAGAAGAGGCCGTAAGAACAATGTCATCCACATATAATAGAAGATAAGCAATGTCGGAACCGCGATGAAATACAAATAGGGACGCGTCAGTTTTGCTGTGCTGAAAATCCGACAGTGTAATGAAGCTAGTGAAACGCTTTGAAACCATGCTCTGGGGCTTACTTGAAGACCATACAAACGAACACTGGGGATGACAACATAATCAGGCGTGGAGTAGTATCCACAAAATACCAGGTGTGGCTGGATGATATAGATGTCTCAGATAACTGGCCTGAGAAAAGCATTCTTCACATCGACTGATGATTGGGGCAATCACGGGATACAACAAGGACTTAAGACGGTACGATAGTAGGACGGTTTGACAAACCAGACTAAAAGATTCCTCATCATAAATTACCCCCCCCATGCTGTTGACTACGACCACTTTCGCAACCAACCGAACTTTTTACCTTACTTAATGAACCGTCCGCATTATACTTATGCCTTGGAAAAGCCACATAGAACGATCCACATTTACATTAGTTGGACGAGGCCAAGGTCCACGTTCCGTTAGGAATCAAAAGCATTATTCATCTACCATAGCCTCTATTCCACATGAGGGTCTAGATGAGCATGTATGTGTGGGAGCGAGGAATTGGTTGATGGTTGGTGATATGACATTTCCATATGTTCAAGAGTTTAGATATTCTGGCTTTCGCACGTAGTAAACCATATGGTGAGTGTGGTGTTGGGACATGGTTGCGTGGGTTTGGGTGGCTCGGTGGGGGTGAACAGGGGATTGGAATAGTTGGGCCAATGGGTTGGACGCGTGGGATGGGCTGGTGGTTCAGGAGTATGGGCTGGTGTGGTGTGAAACGCGTGGTTGTTGTGGTTGGGCCCGCTAGTATGAGTAATGGATTGAATGGGAATTGTTGTTGGGCTACGGTGAAGTGGGCTGGAATGGAAGTAGTGGTAGTGTCGTTGAGGTGAGGGGGTGTGACAATTGGTTCAACAATAGGTGGCGTTGGGTTTTGTATTCGTATGTTAGGTGGAGGGGAAGATGCATGTGTGTTTAGCATGGGTGGAATGGGATTGTGAGGTGTAAGCAAAAAGTCGTATGAAGGTGGGGTATCTGGTGTCATAGAGCCAAATGGAAATTGCTCTTCATCAAAGTTGACGTGACGGGAAATAATGATTTTGTTGTAGATGAGGTTCAAGGCACCGTATACCCACGGTGTAGAGCAGGGGGTTAGCCCAAAAATACACAAGCCGTAGATCAGGATTGAAGTTTGTGATAAAGAACAAGAAAATGTAGAAGGAAAGCAAAGACAGCCAAACACACGTAAGTGATCATAGGTTGGTGGTTTATTGTAAAGCTTAGTAAATGGGATTTCATTATTAATAGCACTAGATGGAAGTATATTTAGTAGATGGGCGGCCATGTTGAGGGCTTCCACCCAATACGAGGGTGGTATGTGTGCTTGAAAGAGCAATGTACGGGTAATGTTATTAAGGGTACGTAACTCGTCACCGATTTCCCATTTGTGTTGGAGGTTTTGGAACAAGAGAACCGAAACTGGATGCCATGTTGCCGGAAAATGGGGTTGTGAAGCGTAGTGTTGATCAAATTCGCCGCCATGGTCATTCAGCAAGGCCTTAATATCTACATTTAAATTGTTTGTTATCGTATGCACGAAAAGTAACAAAGGTATCAATAAATATGTCTTTATGAAGGTAGAGGATAACCCAAAAATAATAGAGAAACTGATCCAAAAAGACTAGCTTAGTATTTAATACCCACTTTCACTTGGATTATAGGGGATGTCCACAAATCAGAAGTGAATAATGTCAAACACATACGCAACATTCGAAACCAAAACTGTAAAATGGAAGCTTGGTATGTTTACCTAATTGACAAGCATGACACAAATCGGGAAACTTTGCATTTATTACAGAAAATAAAAGAGAGGGGACTCTAAACGACGGAGCACATCGTCACTTGGGTTGTCCCGCGTCGTCTATGTCCACGTTGTAGGACTCCAAGTAAGCAAGCTAAAGGTCGATGTGGTGGATGGTTCGTTGAGTGACAGGGTAGAGATCGCCATTGAGAGGGCGGTTGTGGATCTATCACAATGGAGCAGAAGCCGACGGGTCTGGTAATCCTTAACAGAAAAACCTATAAGCATCAAAATCAACAGGACACATTAGTATCAAGGTAAATGACGAACATAATCAAAATTTTTGTGATATTAGGTGTAACAAGGACATGATGAAGGTGGAAGGGGTTTGTGTAGCGTGTGCCATAAGACTATTGGCTCGTGTGAGTACAGGATATAGGTTGGCTATTGCCAACAATACAGATTTTATACATGCTTGGATTGCTTAAAGGAAGTGAGCATTCCTGTGTCGAACTGGCACAAGGTGAGAGGATGGCCCCAGTATCAATATTCCAAGCGGGGTTCTTGAAGTGTTCATTGTCTGAAATGCAGGAGGTAGCATTAGATCGTGGCCTGTTGGGCCTCCCTTATCTAATACTTGCTTGACGTTTCAGTTCCTCGTTATCAGGCATGATGTGATCTTGCGGGGTGGAGCAATAGGCTTCATATTGGGGCTGCCAAAACCTGGTGGGCCACTCAGCCCGTATTGAAGTTGTTGGGCCGGCTGAAATTATTGGGCTGACTGAAACTGATGGGCCTGCAAGGGATGTTGGGCCGGCTGAAAAGGACCGTGAGTGGAGGTCAGGTGGGCTTGGGGTGATGGAACCATAAGGGTTGTAAACTCCTGGCCCAGTATTAAGGAAAAGATAGCCCATGTTAGTTGTACCTCCTGTGTAAGTGGCTGCACATTAGAGGGCCACGTAGGGCATTCCAGAGGGTAGATTTTGAGTCTGGAAGTTGGCTTTTGTGACTCATATTATGGCTTGGTGTTAGTACGAGCAATTTGGGAGGAACAAGTAGCAGCCCTACTTTGAGGTGCGAAAACATGTCGAAGGTCTGGTCTAAGATCATTGCCCCATGAAACGAATTTACTAAGTGCACATACGTGTGCAACGAGCCCCGCTAAAAAATTCTGACACACATCACAAACACGAAAGTGCTCATAGTAACGGTTTTAGTAGCATAGAAGTATAGACGCAACGAGCACCGGGGAGAAGATGATAGTGTTATGAAAACTAGAATTACCATGTGAGGAAGTAAGACATGTCGCTTTCCCTCAAAGTAGCATCAAAGAACGGCCGCTCATCAAACGTGGGTCTGGGTGGCTTTTTTCGCGAGAAGACGGAATATTAGTGCGGCATCGGGGATACTTGTCCTTCGAACCCAATTAATGGCATATGTTACTAAAAGACTAGTCTCTTAACCGGGGATTCAAGATTGAAGGCGATCGGATTTTGACTTTAGTGTTGGAAAAAGTCAGTGATGGATAATGTTGCAAATCGCCCATGTTGCAGTCTCATTGTCGAGTTGTGTGTGATGCGGGTCATCCCTTATTGTCATGGAAGAGATTTTTTCTTTCAAACGGTTCCACACTCCATGGGCTGGTTTAGAATCAACATCAACAATCATCTCATCAAGTTTGGAGGATTGTCGCTGATCCACATGACGACAAGAGAGTCAGTTGGTGTCTGTAGCGGATCGACCGTGAGGTGGCTATAGTTGATGGGGGCGACCAAGATGGGTGATGAACTTCTTAGGTCTGACAGAATCGTTGAAACAACGAGATCCAAGGAGTTATAATTTAATTTATCAAGATCAAGAGGGTGGTGGGTATTCATGCCTGATACTTGCAATGGAATAGCTTTATCAATTGGTGGCTCTGTTGGCGGTGTTGGCGGTATATCCTGCCATGAGGCTATGCAAAGGAGAAGGCAAGCAGCAAATAAAAAGAAGCAACTGTGATGCAAAAAAAAAATTGTATTAGGGTTTATGAGAGGATCTTTTTGGGAGGCTGTGATACCATATTAGAATTGATTATTCCTCATATCCCCCTATTCATCAGAAGCCATCTCTATATATATAGATGAGCCATAAGACTATACAAGGAAAATGACAATCACAATTAATGATACATAATTGCTAATGTCAATCAAGGCAATCACAATTAATGATAATTGCTAATGACAGCTAATACATAATAGTATCTGTCAAACGATGCCTATGTGTCCAATTGAACGAACATATCAATTAAAAAGTAACCGAATAATAGCTTCAATAGTGACTGAAAAAATGTTTAGTTGAACATATGAATGGGAAAAGAATAATGATTTAACCTCTTAATATAAAGTTATATAAGCACGATTTCTTTCTGTAAAATGTATGATTAAAATCCGTCACAACACGCGGAAACATAAACTCTATTCATTACAAAGTTAAGGCCCAATAACACTTGAATATCAGCAGTGAATACCTTAATGTTCATCAAATAGGCGAACTTGAAGATGGCTTGCCACGTTTTCCCTAGTAAGACCTTCGATGTTTATCAAAACACTGATACATCACCAAAATCCAAAAAATTATAGATTTTAGCAAGGCTGGAATTAAAGATTTTTTAGCCTTAACATACATGAAAATAAAATCTAGCTTCGCTCAAAATCCCAAAAATTAGAAGAACATAAATAATCACATGAGTTCAAAGACCTTTAACCAAAGAGAGCACGAGAGGGTAACCCGTGTTAGAGAATAAAGGCGGCAACGGTGGCATGAATCAGAGGAGACGTGGTAGCCAAAAAGTTGAGAGTGAGATATTCGAAGATAATGTTCTAACCTGAAACTGAAAAATAATTGTAGCTCAGTACAATGGCCCATTGAGCAAAAATATAATTCTAGCTCATGACTTGCTATGAAATCAAAAAAAAAATCTAGACACTGTATGATCATTACCTTTTGTACATCTTGAAGGAGTGCAGACATTTGTGTTTGTCCAACCACAGATATCGCCTTCACGTGTTATCTCAAAAGGTCTAAATTCTAAGAAGTTATTCCTGAAATTGCAATTTTAGACATCGTTATCGTTAGTCAATCTTGTGATTATAAATATAAGTAAAGGTGATTTTTACACTTCCAACCTTTTAAGCATAATATCAACTGGTTTGATATAATACTTAGAATTCTAAAAATGTTTCAATAACAATCAAGTTTCTTAATAAATACATCAATGAAAGAATACAGATCTTGATTTACAGACCTGCACAAGGTGTTTGACATAGTTCAAACATCAAAGATATGAGCCCATAACATACCTGAGATTTGTTAAAAGAATAGTTAGTTCAAAGATATGAATCCATAGTTCTAGGGGCGAGTAAGAAAATCCAAGATCCATAGAGTGACCAAAAAAGAGGTGTTTCAGACATCATAAACATGAAAATGCACTCACATAAACATTTACATTTACACTCACAAGAACTTGGTTCCATGTCAAATATATGAATTTATAGTTTTGAAACCATACATACGAACTAACGAATCAAACAAATAAATGATTTATAAATAGTTACCTGTGAGAAAAGATTTGGAGCAGCAAAAAAGGTGGCCTGTAGCACGAGATCGGACTTAAAGTTGAAAGAAATTGAAGATGAGAACATATAATCAAAGTTAGAATTTGAAATTCAAATTCAAAATACTGATAATAAAAGCCGAAAAGGGTTGTCTTGGAAAATGTTGAATTGGAATTCTCAAAAGAAAAAGGTGGGTTATCCCATATCTGTATGTGTACAAAATACATACTACAAAGTACACTTACATGTATTAGAGAAAAAATAAAAGGTAAATACGAAAATGTTGTTTCAATTGAAGGTTTAATTGAATGACCCCTCAGCAACATAACATCGCCAAAAGTGTTTTTTAATAGAAAGTATGGAGATTCTCTGCTCTCTTTTGTTCCTTTGTGCAGTACTAATGCATGATATTATGAAAGCAACTTATCCGACTATAGCAGAAAGAATTCATGGTGATCGGATTAGTGATTCAACAATCCCTATTGTTACTGGCTTCCTTGGGGAGGTCTATTACTTTTTTGCATCCTTTAAAAATTTATAAAAGAAGATTTAAAAGTTAACTCCTTATACAGGTTTGAACAACTTGTGTAATGACTACACTAGGCATAGGTGGTAGTGATTTGACAGCCACAACCACCGGAAAAGCATTGGGCATGGGATAAATTCAGGTTGCGAGAAACTGTCCCTTGTGAGCAATTTGATATCACACTTTAGGTGTGATCACATACTTCATTCACTTATTTTGATCATGATATGAGAACTTCTATATTTTAAGCCTGAAGCACATAATATATAGTTAGAGCATAAGCCACCATTTCAAAGCGTGGTTCTATGAGCATAAGCTGGAAAATATTATTTTTACACAACCAATGTATCAATTATAACTACGTATTAGTTAAAGTAAGTTGATCAGATTTTATTTTGTGATGTTAACCTCCACATCTATTATATATGCTTCAAATTTAATTTAAGTTAAGGTCATGTTGATACACAATGAGTTGGGTAACTTGGCAACTTACATAAGGGGGTGTTTGGCACAAGCCTTATAAAAAGATCTTAGGTTATTCTTTCTTGGTCTCCTGTAATTAGGTCAAACAAGTTGGCATACTGTTCGCGCGTTGCGGTGGGGGCTAACTTAGTCTCAAATGCTATTTAGCTACAACTTAAGCTGATCAAAATAAAGAGAAGAACATATTCCAGCAAATAGCAACTTATATTTAATTGAATATCATATTAGAACATTGATGGCATAAATCTCTGCTTACTCATCTAAAGGTAATATTACAACCAGTGTTCTAAAAGGTGCGCCTTGGCGCCGCAAAGGCGTCGCCAAGGCGGGAGGCGTAGCCTCGCTGTTACAATATGGACCTTGTCGTTGGCGTTAGGCGTAGCGTGAGTCAAGGCGTCAAAAGGCGCGCAAAGGCACACTAAATTGCAAGGCGTGGCGCCATTTTTAGAAGCTTTTAGAAAAATATTAGGCTATTTTGTATTTGGGCTATTTCTTTTTGGGCTTAGTAATTTTTAACTCAATTTTAAGTAGTAGTGAGTATATGACCACGAAGACTACAAGTTCATATTGCTTTTATGCATAACACCTTTTGTAAACTCGATATGTATATGAAATATGATATTATTATATAAATTTATAAATATTATTTTGCCGGTTATAGTCACGCCTTGAAATACGCCATGGCTTCGCAAAGGCTCCTACGGCTTGAGGCGTGGTCATGCCGCCATGCCATGCCTCACGCTATTTATAACCTTGATAGATATACTAAAGACGGTTAAAAAACGACACACTTGTTTTATTTCCTCCAAATCCGGTTATTCTGTATCACACAACCACTCACAAAGCACACATCCAATCACCCTTTTAATCTCTAAATTACCAATACAAAGTGATCAGACGCGACCCATTCTATGATTCTTACTTCTGATGTTCCCTCACCGATATAGTATAGCCAAAAGTGTAATGCTAACGCCAGAAAAGTCAGCTTGTCTGTAGAATAAGCTCGGTATAGAGTGAGCCTTGCTGCAACAATCCCCTGAAAGAAGTATAAAATTTCAGACTCAGCATCATGACAGATCACATATATAGCATTGTTATCTTAACATTGAATACTAAAATAACAAAAACCACGTACTCACGATTTTATCAATCTCGCTTCAACTGTACACAAACTTACATTTTTTGGCAGCAGTGTAAAAGTATGCCTGCAATTTAAGCATATCATTTTCGTTTTTCATTTCAACCACTGCATTAAGTCACCGACGCATATTCTGATTAACTTATCCATCACCTAGCAAACAAAAAACATAAATCCATAAGTACACAAACAGACTCGTTCAAAAATCTCTAGAAGACCCAATTGATTCACACACGTACCCGTGAGGAATGTATCGCTCCACTTACAAAATAGTACCGAGATAGTATACAGTAGACCTTTGCCAGGAGTGTAATGTTAACGCCGCCTATCGCTAGAAAAGTCAGCTCAAGATCAGTATAGAGTGAGCCATGTTGCGACAATCCCCTGAAAGAAATATAGAATTTTCGACTCAGCATCGTGACAGATCACATATATAACATTGTTCTCTCGACATTGAATACTAAAATAACAAAAACCACATACTCACGATAAAAAAATGATGTGAAATATGGTAAGAAGATCATTTCACAGATTTGGTATGAAATAATGGTTTAGTTGGGAGGACTCAATCGGGATCAGGTGAAGGTATACTGGTGTATCCATATGAAAATTTGAAATTGCATAAAAAATGATAACTATCAGAAGTTAAATATAACTATTTTGCAAATACCAAAATGAATCTATTATTACATATCGATGGAAAAATGGTTAATATACATGTCTAGTTAACTTCGTCAATCGCATACACCCAAAGTCACCCGTTTTAACCCGTTACCCTACCCACCTTTTTTTTCATCGCTGCACAAAATATTCATCATGCCAAACTTAATTATTTACACACCATGGCTATAAGTACCGATAAGTAAATGTCTTACCCTACTGTATACTTGATTATCTTTCTTTGAAAAACAAACACTAACCTTGTAAGACAACAATTGTAGGTGCAGTCCATCTGGTTCAAGCTCCAGCCATGTGGAATCCACTGTCCATAAATTCATTTGTGGCATTCCTAGCCAAGCGTCACTAACTCTGGCCTATGAAAGACCCCGTACCAGATTCCAATGCCACCTGTCATAAGAAAGTTAGTTAGTACTCATATTCAATATAATGATTGTAATGTTATATCTTTATGTTTATTAAGCTACTATGAATAACATAATGATACTATAGGTACAGTAGGCAAAGCGAGATGAGAGCGAACATGGTCAAAGAGCTTATCTGAACATGGTCAAAGAACTGTTCTACGTAAACCCAATGTAACAGTAATTGGCTAAAAATAAGCGTTATATCATGCTATAACAACCAAGTAGCATTATATTTGTATGTAGCTGGAACGGGTGTTTGTTCATTTCCTATAACTACTTGTACATATATGAGTTGTTAAAAAGGAAGAGAACTATTTAACACCCCAAGATTTTTGCAACTATGAATTCATTAATGCAATTTGTGTTCAAAGTTGTATTATTATTATCCTAGTGGCACATGTACTACTTTAAGACACTTTATGAGGCCATTATTTCAATTTTCCATTGATTCAAATGATAATCTTGCAAGTTGAACAAAGTGGGGTCGTTGATATCTATAATAAATCATACATGATTCTTATGAAACACATATAGTCACAACAGAGTTAAACAAAATTAATACATGCGCATAACAGAAATTTATAATAATATGCAAAATCCACTCGGAAAAACACAAAGTCACTAAAACCCAAATCAATCTTCCTAAGTACGGAGTAAAAATTACCTCTATTTTCAAAAGGTATGCGAACCCACGCCACCATCACCACCGCCGCCATGGATTAGCAGTCCACAACCATCGAAACCTAAAACACCGAATCGGAATAACCTAGTCCTTTAACAACAAATAGTACATAAATTTTTTATCATATACGTGTTCTTGATTTAGATATTACCAATAAAAACCTGTTGCGGATAAAAAAAAAGGAGGTATCCTATCTTGAGCAGAAAAGTGAGTATATCAAATTGATGAGGCGGTGTCAACAATACCCCGGTGCTAAATCGTTAGCCTTGAAGGAAGCGGTGGCATTAATTGGTAATGTTATAGAATGATCCAGATTTTGTGTCGGTGATATATGTTTGACTCGGTATAGTCGGTAAAGAATGTTTTGGGCCATATAAAACAGGCTAAAGGTAGCCCAACACCAAAATGACAGACACGTTGGTCGTTTTTGTAACGCTCTTTAGTATATATACTAATCATTATCATGTACAACCAATAGTCAAAGGCAATCAAGAGGGATCTTATTCAGTTTGGAGCTCCAATTTTTGGATTTGTTAAAGATCAAACAAATCTTATTCAGTTTGGAGCTCCATTACAATAAGTCATTACCCTACACAAATCTTATTGGAAAAAATGCACTAGCCTACTACTCTATATATTTTAACCAAGCAATGCACTAGACGATACACATCAGAATGATTTTTAATAAATGTCTAAGTTGATTAAAGAGAATGACTTTGTAAAATCCATGTTATTCTTGCTTTACAAGTATCATAGTCCTTATAAACAAGTTAATACTTGAGCTATGTTGAGACCCATAGGAGTCTAGGCTATGCGCCTGACCAAGACTCAAGCCCAGGTGAACTGAAACCAGTCCAGCCTTTATATTTTTTAATGAACCACATGTATCATGATCCAAAAAGTAATTTATGGGCAACAAGGGAATAATAATATCAAATATTAACATGGGGACAACGGTTATGCGATACAGTATCAACAAAACCTAGTACATTTTTTAGATTGAATGCAACAATAATACGGAGTTACTATTAGCTACCAAATTCTAGCATGTTACAGCATAAGTTCGTTAGTGTTAATTCAGTTAAATCACAACAACAATCAAGATTGATGTAGCTATAAATTTCATTTAGGGCATACATCAGCTATAGTTCTTTTGTGTTAATTCTTCAAAATCACAACAATCAAGATTGATCTTACTAGATACTTTATTTGGGGCATATAAGGTTGGGATCAGCATTTAAGACGATCCAAGGATGCTCCAAGATCTTCTCAAGAGGGAGCCTTTTTGCAGAGTCCTTCACTAAAAGCTGCATGTGTTTGAAAATCACATTTATAACAATGGAAATAATACTTGCCTTCAATCCCATAATAAGGTCGATCTTGGTAAATACTTACTAGTGTTATGAGATCTTTAGCTTCGGAAGAAACATGAGGGGTAGAAGGAAAGGCGAGGTCAACCTTCATAATCCTACGCAGATAACAAACATTTCATCATTAAACTATTTTTTTTACCATTTCCTTATGAATGAATGATTGATTTTTCTTAACGTATCTCAAATGGGTAAGATGAAATACTTTTGGGTGAAACAGGGTTGCAAGTCGCCCAAAGTCAGATCTTTTAATGCTTATAACCTCCTAAACTATTTTATTTAGGTATTTATACTCTAGTGTGTAATCAAATTGTTTTTGTAATCATAACTAACAGATCAACTATTCCCTAAAATGGAATGAAAAAGTGTTTGTAGATCAATCCAAACCGTACTAGAAATGACCCATTTCACTCGTTACCCAACATGTCATACACACTCATCTTGCCACAAATAGTTAAGCCATATTATGTGTAAACAAGGAATGCAAAATTGTTTATAGGTCAATCCAACCCGTACTAGAAATGACCCATTTCACACGTTACCCAACCTGTGATACCCATGCATCTTGCCACATATAGTTACTCCGTAGCTTGTATTATGTGTACACTAGGAATGGAATGTTGTTTGTAGGTCAATCCAGCCCGTATTTAAATAGCCCATTTCACTTGTTACTCAACCTGTCATACCCACCCATCTTGCCACAAATAGTTGGTCAGTATTATGTGTAGACAAGGAAATAAGAAAACCGGTTGTACATGTTACCTTCTAAAGGTATCTGCTTGGCCGTCAGCCTCAAAAGGAGGGGAACCATACAGAAATTCATAACAAAGAACACCCAAAGTCCAATTGTCGACTGCATAATCATGAGGTCGATTCTCCACCATTTCTGGTGCTAAATAGTCTAACGTTCCACACATCGTGCGCCTCTTGTTCGTTGACTGAACAGATCACCCAAAGTCAGCTATCTTTAATCGACCCTGTAGTGAAATAAAGATAGCATATCTCAAAACAGTGATTTTTAAATTATTCATCTTTTACATTTCTTTATAGCACTCAAAACATACCTCGTGATCAAGCAACAAGTTTTCGGGCTTGATGTCCCGATGGATAACATGCTTCTCGTAACAGTGTGCTAATGCATCGGAAAGGCTCGCAATGTACTAAAGATCACCACCCATAAACAGATTATCAGAAGATGGATATAGAACAATAATTGAAAAACCTTAAATCAATAATAAGCGTATATGTCTTTGAACCCGTACAATAGTTAGAGAGAGGGGTATAAAAAATTACAGTGGCGGCTTTTTGTTCAGAGAAATGACCGGATCTTTGAAGCTCTCCATAGAGCTCACCACCATGAGCATATTCCAAGATTAAGAATATTCGTTCTGCATCGTGAAACCAGCCGTATAGTCTTAGAACATGTGGATGGAGGAGGCTAGTTTGGATCGCCATCTCTCGTTTAAGTTGGTGTTGTAGTTTATACTTTTCAATCTGCTCTTTAAATATCACCTTCAAGGCTACTATGTACTTGGTCTATTTAGAACACAAAAATATCAAATATGTTGAATCAAACACTATTTTTGAAGATATCATAGTGCTATAAGTGTATAATAGATATCTTATGTATGTGTTACCTTTGTCTCACGTGCAACGTAGACTCGGCCGAATTTGCCCTTTCCAAGAGGTCTTCCGACTTCAAAATCTTTAATAGACCAATCTCGTTTAACTGATTCGGAAGCCATTAAAGTTCTATATTCAAATAAAGGAATATTAGTTTTTTTAGATTACAAAACAAAAATAGTTACTGGACTCGCTGAATTCTATTCGTCATAAAACTTAACTTCTAAAATTTTAATCCAAAATCTCAAATTCTTACACAAACTTAGTCCACCTGACTAATCTTCTCATTGACTGAGCTATATAGGATGTAAAACTCTTCTAACAATCATTCATTCGCTATTTTATCACTTTAATATAAACAAAATACATCAAACTAAATTATAAAAGAGGTTCGTCGAATTGACGATTTTGAGGTTTCCATCTCCTCTCACAACCTAGTTTGTAACAAACAAACAGAGGTGTGGGCAAACTTGCAGCAACAAACATGCACTATATCATCAATAACGTTAATCAAGTGTACTAAACATTTGCCTATTTTTCTTAATACTTCATTAACGCATTTGTATATTTCTATTAAAATCATAGTCACACTTTGAGTTTTTGGATGAAGTCAAAATGTGCAGGTCCTGACTTCAACTTCACTTTCGCTACCAACAACTTCAAGAAACACTCAAACACCTAGATCAAAGTGCTCAAGTTTGAAGTTATACAAGTGTTCTCCCTTGTATGGTTTTTTGTCGTGAGTTACGGAAAAGAAGAAGCAACTTAATGTGCACTTGTCTATACGTTACTATTTACTCAATGTCGAAGTTCAAGAGACCTTAGCATTTCACCTTAGCATCAGTTATTAAAGTTACCAGACTAAGCTTATATTTAATAACTTATACATTCTCAAACGCGGAGGGTAATAAGCTAATATCTCCTAAAAAATAGCGTAAGTCCTTTAGAATAAGCTAACCCAAAAACTCGATAAAGGCTCTTTAGGTTTTCCAAAACATATTAAGCTATTAAGATGTTCAATTAAGCTAAACCCAAACACCCCCTAATCACACTTGGGTGATGTTAGTACAAAATAAGTGTCGAGTGTAGATCAAGGTTCAAATCCTGTATTGGGTTGGGCTTCCAAATGATTTGAACGTTGGGTTTCGTACTAGAGCAAGAGAAGTGACAATTTCCTGCATAATCAGATAAAAACCGTTAGCCTTACCGTGGGGACGGACCCCACGGTTAGACTCCGGCATGAAAGTAAGTAAACATGTAGAGAGAGAAAGTATGAGAGTATAAGGTGAGAAAATCGTACTGTTCATTGTGTACTAGGCCTCTATTTATAGGGGTCTGGTACTAGGGTTTCCTAGTATTTCGTAGTGGCCATAGTGGGTCCCTTGTCGGGCAAGGTCCCGTAATAACCGTGTATACGAACGTGTGCACTTTCCGTGGACGGAAGTATCATATAATTAGGTCCTCATCCGTCTTGCCGTATCCGGGCCGTAACCAATGCAGGATTGGGTTTAATTTCGGCCCATGACAGTCGAGTTGGGCTCAGAAGCCCAAGTGATAGTGTGGTCCAAGCCCAGAGGCTTAGTATACCTATTATACGTCATCAAGTCCCCCCAGTCTAGTATGATATTGCCTACGGATCATGTCCTGCGTGCGGTGATCAGTGCTAGACTTCCTGTTCCTTTGTTATTGCTATTTTGCTTCTGGTGTTACCTATTTCATGCCGTGATGCTTCCTTATCAAGTTGGGGATGCTCCTCTGACGTGGAGCGTTGCTGTCCTTTGATCCTCTGGCTGATGTGACGGTTTTGACAGCTTTTTAACTATTTCCCAGATGTGTTATTGCCGTTAATTATGCAAGTGGTATACACGTGGCGTCATCATACTGTTGGTAGGAGCAAATACACCAAGGGTATAAATACCCCTCCCTATTTTTACTGCTTTATTCTTCACAAAAACCTCCTTTCTGCCATTGTTAATATCTTCAAGCTTTTATCCTTTAGACTTCCCCCGTGCGTTGTTTTCTTCACTTCTACGGTTTTTCGAGACTCAGGTTAGCATCTTTCTTTGCTTGTCTCTTCGAGATGACTAACTTTGCTGCTAAGCATTCCATTATGACTCCAGAAATGGTAGAAAACTTTTGTAATGACTACTATATTCTTGATGAAGTTCATCCCATGGCTCCGGGGCGGGATAACACTATCACTCAATTCCTTGAGGGTAAAGTAGGTGTTTATACCAGGCTTTTTGATTATTGTGGTTATAGGATTCCTTTTACGAAATTTTTGATGGCTGTTCTCTGATATTTCCGCATACATATTTCTTAATTATCCCCTTTTGGTGCTGCCCGCGTATCTTATTTTGAGGTTTTGACGCGCGTGCTTGATCTTGCACCATCGGTAACTGTCTTTCATGCGTTCTATACCCGTACATATAGCGACGGGTTATTTTCCTTTGCAAAATGTTCCCCATCATCTCCTTCTTGCTTCCCGAAACCCTCGGACTCCATTAAAAATTAGTCCGATCATTTTTTATGGGTGGATGCTAAAGTGTTTCCTATCCCCGTCTCCTTGTATGTGGGGGGTGCGTTGGAGAAGGATCCGGCCCCCCATCTTACCGCTCGCCAAGAGCAAACTGTTAGGCTTTTGGAGAACAACAAAGCTCATTTTCGCCGTTATCCGGAGTGCTTTTTGTGTCTTGTGGGTTTGAGCCCATATTATCCGTTTAATGAAAACACTTATCCGGTCTTTAAGAGGCCTGACGGAATGGGTGGGTGTTACTTCCTTTGGTGGGATTTTTTTCTTTAAAAAATGAGGTCTATTCTTTTGTTGTTCGTTTTGTAGAAATAGGTTTGCTTGACTTTATCAAGACTGCCGACCCCCGGAAGGTCCGAACGGTGGAAGTTCAGAAAAAGGATGATCAGGTGAATCTACTGGAGAGTACGAGTCATTGTTTCATGTCTTTGGTTACTCTTGTTGCCGGTGGTAGTAGTTCTGCCGCTGCTCCTGAGGTATCTGCTCCGGCTAAGGTAGAGCCAGAGAATGTTGTTCCGGAGGACACCTATGTAGATTTGACGAAGCCGGATATGGATCAAGCCGTGGCTAGACCGGATGAAGTTGCCATGATACAGGTAGGGAAGTCCAAGAGGAAGAGATTAGCAAAGCAGAGTGACGCCCTTCCTGCCAAGCAGCTGAGGAAGGATCACCCTAGCCTTGCTACCGGTACTGGTAGGAAGATTTTTGCTGGGCTGAGGTAACTTATGCCGACAAGTCCCCTCGCGTTGGGGCCTTCTTCTCAGGCTGATCTCCAGGCCTATGTTGTCGTTCAGAGGTATTGACATGTTTACCTTTTGTTTGACTGCATCTTTATGTGCTCTCCTTAACAGTTTTTTTATTTGACAACGCCCGTACTGCGGATGTCCCGGTGTATACTACTGCTGCTACTGTGACCTCCGCCCGAGAGAATGTGGGCATTACGCCTATGTCAGACGTAGTCAGATCTTCCCAGCTCGAGACATCAAAAGGGTCAAATGACTCCTTTTATGAGTTGCCTGCCCTGAATTCTGCTGAGGCAAAACGTTGGTATGTTCCTCGATGGAATATTACCAACGACTCACTGTTAGATGACGGTTTTTCCTGCCATACATTAGTTGACCGTGTTGCCCCTCCTGGCTTTTTCTCCATCCTCCGAAGTATGGATTATGAACAATTGTATACGGAGTTTAATGTGGGGGTGGCGCGGCAGATTTGTCTTGGTTCGGAGGTAAGGTCCCATGCCGAGCATGAGCTTGAGCTTAAGGAGAAGCTCAAAGGTAGGTATGATGCTCGTGGTAGGTTGCTTGAGGTGAAGGACTTGGAGATTCTTAGGCTGAAATATTTATTGGCGGAAGAGACGGAGAGGGCAGAGAGGGCGGAGACCGCGGAGGTTGTCCATTTTTGTGATCAGGTTTCTGTCTTGACCGCGGAGGTGTCAGCACTGAAAATTACTATTGCGCAGAAGGATACTGTCATCTCCTTACTTGATTCTCATGCCACTCATCTTAAGTTTACGCTTGATGATTCGCAGGCCGCCTGTGCTAAAGCCGGGAGCTTGATTACCTCCTTGACCTTTGAGAAGGATAGGCTTTCCTCTGAGGTATATCCTTTATTCTGTATGTTGTTGTTTTTTTTGTGTTTTTTACCTTTCGTAACTCCCTATTTTCGCTGGTTTCTACCCTTTATGCCGCCTTTCAGGATTTTAAAGAGAAGGCAGAAGCTCAGCAGGAAGAGCAGGCCCAGGTGCTTTATAACTGTGTAGCCGAGCTTAAGGCACATGTGACGGATATCTTCGGTCGCTTGGAGGGGGAATTTTATCCTGCCTACCTGACTACCTTGGCTGGAAGGAGATGGTTCTTGACGCACGGGATTCAACTCGCTATGCTGAAATGTTTTAAATCTCCTGAGTATCAGGGCATTCTGGGTCACGCCCTGGGTCGTGCCATAGATTTTGGTATGCAGGAGGGCTTGGAAGCTGAGTATGAGCATGGGGTTGCCGGAACCCAGCTTTCCGTGGTCGGGGCTTATAACCCAGAGGCTGCCAGGACCAGCTACTTGGATGCGGTGAGGGCTCTTGAGGATGTGGATTTCCCTCTGGTAAATTTTTTGAAGTCCAAAAAGGATGCCGGGATGGATGAGGTCCTAGATTGCTTTATTCTGGACGGACCCTTAGCTGACCTCCCGGAAGCTGCTCACCTGCAACCGTGTCTTGAGCAGCTTTCCGTCCTCATTCATCATTCTAATGATAAGGTCATCGTTGGGGAGACTTCTTTGTCCTTCTCTTTGCTGAATGTTCATTCTCGTGCCGAAGGAGCAAGGAAGCATGATGCGGCTCTTCGCCAGCTGAAGATGGAGATAGTTTCTAATCCCCTGTCTTCTCGGACTTGGGTGGGTGAAACTAGTACTTCTGTGGCTCCTCTCTCCGTTGAGGAATTTGATGAGGAGGATACGGACGAGGCTCTAGGGAGCGTAGTTGCCATCCCTAAGTTTGAAGCCTGCCGCTTTTTGGTTGAACTGTGACCGCATGTGGTCTATTATGACAGTTTTTTGTAGAACTTGTGATGTCTTGTATATCGCGGCCGTATGTGGCTATTTATGCAGTTTTTGTTATAATATGAATGCTAGTTTAACATGTTCATATATTTGCTATCTTTTATTTATTAGTGGTGTACGTTCGTAATAGATAGTCTTGTGAATATTTGTAGATTATTCTCCCGGTGCAGGGTTTGCAATACCTCTTACGCACCTGAGCTAATTTTGAGGTTGCTCAACCTTTATTATACGGGATAATATATTTGCGGAGCGTGGCTCCTTGCGTGCGCGTCTTAACAATCAATATAACTTTGCAAAGTAAAAAAGAAAAAACAATGTATGATTTGAAACATGTGAGGGTAGCTAATCCCCACTTTCATTTAAAATTTAATATATTACAAGATAAAGATAAATTGAGATATTGCCCTCCGGAGCATCATATGTGCTGGGCGGGTACTTACATTTCGTGTATATAACACTTTTTAAGATTACAAATGTTCCATGTCTGTGGGAGCTCATTTCCTTTATAATCTTTAAGTTTGTATGCTCCTTTTCCAAGCGATTCTGCAACTTCGTACGGTCCTTCCCATTTGGGTCCAAGTTTGCCTCCATCCATGGCGTGACTTGCGTCGTTGCTGAGGTAAACCATGTCACCTGGCTTGAAGCTTGTGCCGCGGACCCTGGAGTTGTAATACTTTTCCATTTTAGTTTTGCTTTTTGCTTCTTGAATTGCTGCTTGTTCCCTTTTTTCCTCTATGAGGTCCAGGTTTATTTCCAAGGCTTCATCGTTCTTTGTCGGGTCTACTTCCATAGTCCGGAGCGTTGGCATGCCTATTTCCGCTGGGATGACAGCTTCCGTGCCGTATGTTAGTGAAAATGGTGTTTCCCCATTACTTGATTTGATCATTGTGCGGTGGGACCATAGGACGTGTGAGAGTTCTCCTATCCAGTCTTTGCTTCTTTCATCCAATCTAGCTTTTATTCCTTCCCCCAAACTTCTGTTTGCTCTTTCAACCAAGCCGTTTGTTTGTGGGTGCTTCACGGAAGCAAAGCATTGACGGATACATAGTTTTTCACACCAGTCTTTGAATGGGTTGTCGCGGAACTGTTTTCCATTGTCTGATATAATTTCCCCTGGTAGACCAAATCTACAGACAATGTTGTCCCACACGAACTTTTTAACTTGACTTCATGTGATAGTCGCGACAGGCTTTGCCTCAATCCATTTTGTGAAGTAATCAATGGCAACAATTAAAAACTTGACTTTGCCTGGGCCTTCCGAGAAAGGTCCGGCTATATCGATCCCTCATTTGTAAAATGGCTACGAAGATGTGATAGGAGTTAAATTTTGTTGCGGGTTTCTTGGGACGGGACGATGGACTTGACAATCATTGCATTCTCTTATTAATTTATGTGCGTCCATATGCATTGTTGGCCAGTAATATCCTGTTTGGATAGCTTTGGCCACCACGGATCTAGGACCGGAATGCATGCTGCACGACCCTTCATGTATTTCTCTAAGGACGTAGTTTGCTTGGAGCGGTCTGACGTACCGGAGCCATGGTCCTAAGAAAGATTTCTTATACAAAGTTCCATTGATCATGGTGTACCTGGCTGCCTTGCGACGTACCGCCCTGGCTTTCTTTCTATCTACCGGAAGGATTTCCTTTGTAAGGTACTCGCATATAGGTGTCATCTATGTGTTGCCTTCTTCTTCTACTACAGCGAGGATTTCCTTTTTGTTTATGGACTTCTCCTTTAATTCTTTCACAAGTACCTATTTGCTGAGATGTGCGAAGCTTGTGGATGCAATCTTGCTTAAGGTATCTGCTTTCTTGTTTTCGCCCCGTGGTACTTGCTTGATGGAAAATTCCCTAAAGTTTCTTGCGAGCGTTTTTACTTTGTTTAAATATTGGATCATGCTTGATTCTTTGGCGACATAAGAGCCATTAACTTGATTGGCTACAAGTCTTGAGTCTACATGTGCTTGCAGGTTCTTTACGCCCATTTGTTCTGCGATCCGGAGACCGGCTATTAATGCTTCATATTCGGCTTCATTGTTAGTAGCTTCAAATCTGAACCTCATGGCGTATGTGAACTCTGCCCCTTCCGCATTTGTTAATATTAGTCCTGCTCCGGAGCCGTCTACACAGGACGATCCGTCCGTGAACAAAGTCCATGGCTCCGGTAGTTCTTCTGGTTCTGTCATGAGCTCGTCCGGAGACTCTTCCTCTGGTCGTTCCACAATAAAATCTGCTAATATTTGCCCTTTGATTGCAGTCCTTGGCCTATATTGGATATCATATCCTTCTAGTTCAAACTTCCATTTTAGCATCCTCCCGGAGATTTCTGAACTCGACAGCAGTTGCTTTATTGGTTGGTCCGTTATTACGACAATTGTGTGTGCTTGGAAATATCTTTTCAGCCGTTTGCTTGCGCTGAGCAAGGCTAACACCAGCTTTTCCATGGGAGTATAGTTGATCTCTGGCCCTCGTAGAGCACGGCTTACAAAGTATACTAGTACTTGATTGCCTTCCCTGTCCGTCATTAGGACTGCGCTAATTGCTTCTTTGGCTGCGGCCAAGTATACGATTAGCTCCTCATTTTCCTTAGGTGCGGTTAGCATTGGGAGTTCTGCGATGAGCTTCTTCATTTTTTTGAAGGCTGCTTCGGCCTCCTGAGTCCATTGGAAGTCACTCTTTTTTGTGCATTTTTTTAAGGTTTTGAAGAAAGGCAGTGATTTTTATGCTGACTTTGACAAGAACCTGTTTAAACTTGCTAGTTTCCCATTCAGCTTTTGTACGTCCTTGAGGCATCTCGGAGATGGCAAGCTAAGGACCGCGCCGGCCTTGTCCAAACATACTTTGAGTCCATCAGTATTCACTTTATAGCCCAAGAACATTCCCTCTTGCATTCCGAAAGAGCATTTTTTTGATTCAGCTTCATATTTATTTGCCGGAGAGTTTTAAATGTTTCTGCTGTGTCGCGGATAATTTCTTCTTTCGTATGTTTTTTTATGACCAAATCGTCGACATACACCTCCAGATTGCGGCCGATCTGTCTTTGAAATACCTTGTCTACCAATCGTTGATAGGTCGCTCCGGCATTTTTTAAGCCAAATGACATCTTTAAATAACAAAATATTCCTTGATTTGTTTCTTTTCATCTTCTTTTGCCATTTTAATTTGGTCGTATCCTTTATATGTATCCAAGAAGCATTTGAAAGGATATCCACAGAGGGACTCTATCTTCCAATCTATCTCTGGCAATGGGTAGCAATCCTTGGGGCATGCATTGTTTAGATCTTTGAAATCTACACACATTCGCCAGGTTCTATCATGATTCTTGACCATTACCAGGTTAGATAGCCAACTGTGGTAATGAACTTCTTTCATAATTCCAGCGTCCACCAGCTTTTCCACTTCTTCTTGGATTGCTTTGTTTTTTTCCGGTGCTTGCCCTCTTTTCTTCTGCCTGACAGGTGGGCATCCCTCCCGGGTATTCAAGCGATGCTCTGCGATGTTTCGTGGGACACCCATCATATCCGCTGGCTTCTAGGCGAAAACGTCTAAGTTTTGTCCAAGCAGAGCACATAGTTCCTTGCGTCCTTTTTCTATTAGAGTGGACCTTATGGCTATTTTTTGTTCAGGGTATTCCGGATGAATGGCCACTCTTATCTTTTCTTCCAATATTTTGCCAGATTCTGGGGCCGTGTGCTAGGTCCGGAGATCATTGCACATTCCATTGGAATGATCCTGCTGCTTCGTAATGTTATAGTTCCTCCTTCAACTAGGAATTTTAACATCCCATGTGTTGTAGATGGTATGACACGGATTTTCCTTATACACAGCCTGCCTATTATTTCATTGTGTTGAGATGGTGACCTGGCAACCATGAAGTTTATCCATGCGGAAGTGGAATGCCCTTCGTCACCTATTTTTACTAGCAAGGATATCTGGCCCAGCGGCCAAATGGTTTCCCCACTGAATCCGGTTAGGTATGTGGTAGGTGGAACCATCTGGCTTCTTATTTCAGGCTGGAGCCTGACGAAACAGTGTTCGTATAAGATCTCTGAGGATTCTCCTTCGTCCACGTACATTCGGTGGGGAAGATATTGTTGTCTCCGGAGAGAAACTCTGGGTAACCTTTTGCTTGGCTACTTTTTCCCAAGGTTGGATCATCAGGATGGCTAGTGGTCTTTCCTTTCTAGCCGTTTCCCCCTTCTTGGGTACCTTTGGCTTGTCGTTCTGTTTTAGTTCCTTGATGAATTATGACAACTTTCTTGGCTTGATCATTTCATCTATCTATTTTCTCAACTGCATGTATTCGTCCGTACTGTGACCCGTGTCCGTATGAATTTCACAGTACTTGTTTGGATCCCTTTTTTCCGCAGGGGTTACCATTAGTGGTGGAGTCTTGAACTTTCCTTTTTCTAAAGAAAAAATTTACTTCGGGGTCTTTGTAAGGAGTGAAAATTTGTCTTGCTTCCGGTCCGACCTGTGCTTGTTTTTGAAACCCTTTTTGAAGCTCGGTTTGTTTCCCCCTTCTGGTTGCTTCCATGCCATAGGTGCTTTCTTCCGGCCATGACTGAATGCGACAACTTCCCCTTGTAGAAAAGATGTAGTTACCCTGTACATTTCGTCCATTGACCTTGGGATTCTTTCGTATAGACGTTTGATGAACTCAGGGTGGGTTATCCCATGCATGAATCCAGAGATCTTCATGCATTCGGCGCTCCCTCCACATCCAGGACTTCGTCTTTGTATCTTTCCATGAAGTCCTCTGTTGACTCTCCCTCCCTTTGCTTAATATGATGTATCTCCACTGGATCCTTAATGTGTTTTGTTTGTTGGCGATAATTTTCCTTAAATGATGCCCTCAAATCTTCATAGCTGTCAATGGATTCTTTTGGGAGTTTGTCGAACCAGACTCTGGCATTCCCAGTTAGCGTTGAGTTGAACATGTGACACCACGTTGGCATTGCGCATCTCTTTGTCATTGCAGTGGACTGAAATAGCTTTATATGGTCTTCCGGATCTCCACTTCCATCATATGTCTTGACATGGCTAGGCATCCTTGTCCTTGGGAAGTCAAAATGTCGGATCCAGGTCGTAAAAGGATTGCTTTCTTCACACGTCCAAGGTCGGGAGAGATCATCCTCGTAAGTATCTGGCCTATGCCTTTTTGATTTGGACTTCCAGTGACCCCCTTCGCTGTCTTCACTCTTAGAATATCCGCTGGTTCTTCGGGACGGTGTGCCCTCGTGATGATGCTTTCTTGCCAGTACCTCGGTTCCCTTTGCTTGGGAACTTTGGTGGTGACTATCAGAGCGTGTAAACGCGCCTGGTTCTTTTCTTCCCAGCCTATTGAACACACCTCCCTCCTTCCACGGCTAGAGCCTAGGTGAAGGAAGTCGGTTTTGCTGGAGTCTCCTGAAGACACTAGCGACTGGTGACGGGCTTCGGGAGTGATTTCATCCATGCCTCCTTCTTGGTTCTGTCCGGGCAGTTGGCGTTTTGGATTCGGAGTAACGGGACTCTTCATGATTTCTTGCATTTCTTCCGAATTCATCACCATAAAGTTGGCGTGCCTTTACCGCTTTGAGCTTATCTTGCTGTTCCTTTTCTTTTTGCATTTTTTCAGCAATAAGCTGCAAAAGTTGGTGGTAGTTTTTGTCGCACAATTCTCTTAGAGCTTCATTGGACGCGGGTTCCTCGAGATTCCGTGGACCACTTTTTCCCCCAGTGTTTCGCACAACGGATGTGGGAATCGTTAAGGTTTGTTGTTCATGAGTGCTCATGGTGAGTTTTTTAGAAAACGTGGTTACGTTTGGGTTCCCACGGATGGCGCTACTTGTTAGTACAAAAAAAGTGTCGAGTGTAGATCAAGGTTCAAATCCTGTATTGGGTTGGGCTTCTAAATGATTTGAACGTTGGGTTTCGTACTAGAGCAAGAGAAGTGACGATTTCCTGCACAATCAGATAAAAACCGTTAGCCTTACCGTGGGGACGGACCCTACGGTTAGACTCCGGCGTGAAAGTAAGTAAACATGTAGAGAGAGAAAGTATGAGAGTATAGGGTGAGAAAATCGTACTGTTCATTGTGTACTAGGCCTCTATTTATAGGGGTCTGGTACTAGGGTTTCCTAGCATTTCGTAGTGGCCAGAGTGGGTCCCCTGTCGGGCAAGGTCCCGTAATAACCGTGTATATGGACGCGTGCGCTTTCTGTGGACGGAAGTATCGTATAATTAGGTCCGCGTCCGTCTTGCCGTATCCGGGCCGTAACCAATGCAGGATTGGGTTTAATTTTGGCCCATGACCGTCGAGTTGTGCTCAGAAGCCCAAGTGATAGTGTGGTCCAAGCCTAGAGGCTTAGTATACCCATTATACGTCATCAGGTGGTTAAATAATCATCTTATTCTTATAAGCAGAAGCATTATGAGATAATTAACTTTGAACCCAACAATAAAAATAAGCCTTCTGAAACTGGTTGTTATTTCCCAATTCTAAAAGAAAACAAATTTGGAAATAAAAGAATGAAACCCTAACCGATAATTAAACATCTAAACAGTCAACAAACTTAAAATTAAGGGTAAAATTTGAGATTAAAGAAACGAAATTAATGAAGCAACTAACCTGAGTGAGTGGGATCACAAATTGTTGGAGAGTTTTTTAAATGAATAATAGACCGCTTGTTTGGATTTTGGTTTTGGGGGCAAAGTGAATTTATTTCAAACTATTTTCTTTTTCATTTTAGAATTACGCAAGTGCCACCCTAACGGTGTGTTTGGTTCATAAAATATTTTTGAGAGAGTTGTGAAATATGTCAAGAAAATTATTAGAGTTAATTGCATAAATAGTCCCTGTGGTTTGTCGGGTTTAACGGATTTCATCCCTCCCAAACTATTTTAACGGATCCTCTCCCTAAGGTTCTGACCCGTATCGGGTTTGGTCCCTCCGACTAACAATTGTTAGTTTATCCCGTTAAGTTGTCCTACGTGGCATTTAAGTGGGGTATTTTTGTCTCACCATGTCCCTGCAAATGTGTTTATAAGATTTAGGGATTCATACAACCCTCACAACACTTTTTATCCCTGAAACATTTTACACACAACATAGTAACAACAATGGAGAGATGTCGTATTTGCAACTCGATTGGCATCATCAAAACTTCATGGACTCAAACCAACCCAGAAAGACGATTTTATTGTTGTTCAAAAAGGGTAATCAATTATCTTGTAAAAACCCCTAAATTATTTGACCTAATTTTTCTATATTGTTAATAGGTTGCTAATCATGGGATTATTGATTGGTATGATCCTCCTATGTGTCCAAGATCCGTTCAAATCATTCCAGGTCTTTTAAGATCAATGAATGACCTACAAGGACAAGTACAAGAAACAAGTGTTCAAGCTAGAAGAATGAAGATGATGTTGGTGTTCAGTTGGGTTTTTTTTTGTTTTCCTAGTTTTTAAGTAATAAGCTTTTAGCAATTGTACTTTGTTCTGGGTTCTGATAGGCTTTAGTAATGAATGAAGATGCGTAGGGTAATGACTTATTGTAAGGGAACTCCTTTTTCTAAGTCAATCAATGAAATGAAGATCTTTTGGTAATGACATGAATTTGGTATTGTATTGAATGAATTGATAAATGCAGGGTACAGGTTTTTTGGTTAGTTGTCATAAATTTTCATCAACAGTCTAACTAACACCAAACTTAGCATTTACAATAACTAGTCAAAATGAGTAAAAAAAGACATGCATTAACAACACTGCAATTTCAACCAACAAGTAGAATACATTAAAAAGACTTGAGTTTAGTGTTTGACCAACATGAAAAAAAAACAGACAGCTAAGGACCAAAACAAAGTCTGAGATCAACACATACAAAAGAAACATAACAAGTACTAAAGTAAACATAGTCTTTGACAAGACATAAAAAAACTAAGGACCACCCCTCTTTGCAGAAGACTTGGTCATCTTGGTTGGTGACGCATGAAGAAAACTAGGATGTTAGACTCTTCAAAATGAACTCTGAGTTGTTTGTGTGGTCTGTGAACCACCAACACGTACATATCCATCCCCTTGTCAACCAGCACCAACATATCCACTTTTTTGACTCTTGTATCCTCTTCTAACTGTAGTCTGTGTTGTCTGTGTGGTCTGTGAACCATCAACACCCCCCTTGTGAACTAGCACCAGCATCTCCACTTTTTTACTTTTGCATCCTCTTTGATTGTGAACACAAACTGCAAGTTACACTCTTTCCTCACCTTGTCATCTTGTTAGACTTCATAATTTCATCTGCAAGTTGAGCTGCACTCTTTTTCCTTTTCTTTGGTGGTCTGCCAATCTGTAGGTGAGGTTTTGGTGGGATAATGGTTGTTGGAACATCTGATTTTTTCCATGCTTGTGGACCATTTACAGGATTAATATTAAACCTGTACATCTTTTTCCATGTTGATAACCAGTGACATGGATTGCAATAAGACTCAGGTATTCCAGTATTTGTCCCATTACTTGCCATATCCCATATGGCAGCAACTGCATGTGTGCAGGGTATCCCACTCAACTCCTATTGACGAAGTGTTCAAATTCATATATAACTAAGATTCATGTAATACCTTTGTTAACTCAGAGGCCTTCCAGAAATCATTTTTACGGTTTTCCCAAAATGTCCTTTGGGACAGTTAGTGATTGATGACGGAGTAGATGTCCTTTGAGTATACCTTGAATTAGGAATTTTGGTGCACGAATGTCTTGCTTTATACCTTTCCTTTTTGTCAGCTGAAAGGTATTTAAGGCACTCTAGCACGACTGGACATTGTTGAACATGCACCTCAGTTCCTCCAGCAATAACATTTGAGGACCGTTCCCATATGAAAATGGTTTCTTTGATGGACTTCATAATTTATTTTTTTCCCCCCCCTTCTTCCTTTTTTACCTTTCCCTAGACAGTACAGCCGTATACGTTGGGGGTGCCACGGTTCAAAGTCTTGTTATATAGAGCATTTGGTGGGCGTATATCAGAACTGGCACAATGCGTAGGCGTCTCTGGCTCTTGCATCGTCTCAATTTGGCGTTCGTGAGTTGTTGTATTGATCATTGTGTAGATCGCTTCTCAATGATTAGGAGGTACGCGAATACTTGGATGAGAGAGTTAAAGTAGGCGTTTCTTGGTTTAGTGATATTAAGTCCCAGTTTGAATATTTCAATTTCTTACGCAGTGCCTAAACTCGCGCTAGAGGCTACCAACGCTGTAAAGAAAATACCAGCAACTAGCTGTGGTATTTTATGGGCACTCGCCGAACACAACTCGCTGCCAAGCAACCGCGCGAAGAAATTTTTTAATCAAACCCGCCGTTGAGTTCAAAACGCACGAGGAGTTTACCTTTGATATTTTTCTATTAAATATCCAACCCGCTGATAACCTGTTCAAACCACTGGTAAGCAACCGCTGGTAAGCATACTCGCTTCTTGAGCACTCGGCCACAGGTTCAAACTCTGGTAAGCAATAACTCGCTGCTTAGTAACAACTAGCCTCTCAAGCAACTCGCCACCTAAGATAACCGCAGTGTGTCAGAGGGTTGGTACATCTTATTAATATATTATATTTAAGCAAACCGCATGAGGAAAGTCTGGCAACTCTCCACGAAGAACAACGACTTTTATCACACACTAAATTCCACTATTAAAGCACACTTTGACGATTTTGCTGATTTCTTTTGCACAAACGACAGTACCATAAGGTTTATAGCAAGACTAGAAACACCCAAACTTTATTAACACAAACAAAACAAATTTGGAGACTCAAAAAACGAGCTAGAGCTTTCAATGGCACACTTTTCTATCTAAAACAAGCAAGAAATCGCACATACACACGATCTAATCATCCCATAAGCTCTGATACCAATTGTGGTATATCTTATATCATAACACGGGGTCGATTATTGGATTTGGCTAGTTTCAAGAGAGAGAAACACTTGAGAGAGTTTTTCTAGTAAGAGAAAATGTGTTTCTATGAAAAGGAAATAATGACTAGCTTACCTCTTCCAAAGTTGGAAGAGGCTTATATAGTACTTACAATATACCGGGTATTAGTACCCGACTTAATACCAAAAATCGTACTATTAACTATTAAACTACGGGCTATAGTAAACAGTAAAATACACTGGGTGACCGAGTCTTTTTCTAATATCTAACAATATAAATTACAATATGGAGAGCTATCCCGAACTCCTAGCCTACGCCCAAACAACACCAAAGTTGCAGCGCATTAAATATGTAAGACTAGACCCAGTTGAATGATTGGTCGCATACTTAAGCACGTATACAAGTATATTGATAAACATAAACAAGCAATCAATGATAAGTTAAGAAATCGAGATAAACAAACCAAACATTCAGATCTTCATAATAATGGCTAATACCCGAAGGTATTAGCCTTCAAACGTCATAATTAATAAAAAAGTAATTATTTAGCCAAGGTAAACTAACCGAGTTAACGAATGATATCAAAAACTAAACGATTACAAGAGTACAAGAAATTATACGTTGTCTCCTATGGAATTAATTGCGTTGCTTGACCTCTTCTTCTCTTTTTCTCCTCTGAAAATTGACTTTTATGGTTTAGATATCGAGAATATGATTTTGCACACTTAAAACTTGTTTTTGAGTTTTCTATTTATAAGTTCTGGATAAAGGTCGATACGGCGTATCGAAATTCTTCGATACGGCGTATTAGGGATTTCTTAGAGTAGGGACCACGTTTGATATCTTCCAGAATATTTTATTTCCATATGGATTGATACGGCGTATTGGTCTCTCCTGGATACGGCGTATTGGATCTTGTTTTCTTCGTGGTTTTTGGTGAAGTGTAGGCACAGATACACCGTATCTTTCTTAATGGATATCGCGTATTGGTTGTCAGAACTGTAATCTTTAAATATCTTCGTTTAAGCTCCAGAATGCGTGCCTTTTAGTTAATTTTTACCAAGTACTCCATAATTACTGCAATTCTCAAATACAAACGATTAAGTAACAATTCTTTGCAAAAATTATACAAAATGAGTTATTTACATGGGGTAAATGATGCTATAAAAGTGACGTTATTTGATGTCATCAGATATCCCCCCACTTGAATCTTACTTGTCCTCAAGTAGCCTTTAGAAGTTTATGAAAATGTATCCCTAAGGATTTTTCCGGTTAAGCATTTATTTGATCTATTAGCCTCAAAATATTGAGTCGAACAAAAAGTTCGTTCATTTGGAATATTAGGTCTCGGTCATTTATTTATGTAATGTTGTATCAGGCTAGAATGATAAACGGGCTCGTGAACGTAATCTAATCTTGTACTAGTTCCGGACTAAGGTCCATTGTAATCCCGAGCTCGGCCCAAGTCAAACACCATTCGGCCCAACAAAGCCGATGTGGTGTAAGTATAAATATCCCTCTCTAAGTGTGGAGAGGGTGTTGGTCTCATTTGTTTTCACACACATTTGTTAGATTCAACCATCTCATTTTCTCTCTTTATTTCTCTCTCTAACTTCTCTCTAAAATTCTTATCATTCTTCTCATCTTATTTTTCTTGTTAAAATGGTAAAGTGAAAGTGTTCACGGGTCACTTACATTTGGTATCACTCGCCACGGGTGGGTTTTAGCGATTTCGTTGTGGTAGTTTGTTATAGATTATTTTCGGCTTATCTTTAAGCTTATCTATTTTAGCTTATTTTTTTTCTTTCGTACCTCGTTTTCTTTTAGCCTATTTTTTTGTTTTTGAAAATCTTTGTTTCACTATACATTTTGATTTTGGGCTGTTATAATGTCACGTATGGGCTAATTGTTGCTTGAGAAAAAAAAACCAAACCCAGTTCTAATCTTTTTTATTACATGGCTTATTTGTGACTTATTATATTTCTACTTTTTCGTTGTAGTTTAGATATTTGTTTCAAGTGGTAAAAAGTTTTCATTTTCTTTTTCGTTGTAGCTTAAGACTTTTTAGTGTCAAAACAGTTGTAGTTTAAAAAGTGGTTATCTTTATATGGCTTATTTAGTTGGTTCACAGTTTTTTTAAGCTTATTGTGTACCATTTTCGTGGCTTATTTTTTTTTGTCTTTGTGAGCTTATTTGGTCACCTCTGTCCGTGGCTTATTTTAGCTTAAGACAACTTATTTTTCGAAGCTTATTTGTGGTAAAAGAGCTTTTTTGTTGTTGGCTTATTCCGGTGTAAAAAGCTTATTTGTGGTCACGGTTTAAAACAATCATGGCTGAAACGAAGAGAAGAAATAGGCGCACTCAAGGTGTTTGATATTTTTGTCGAACCGAACAACTACACCGAACAACTTATCTTTTTGACAACCGAACTACTACTTTTGTGTGTTAACCGAACATCCAAAATCATTTGGAAACCGAACAACAAAAACCATTTGGAAACCGAACAACCTAAACCATTTGGAAACCGATCTATTGGCAAGCATTAGGAACCGATTTAACAAGTTCACGGAAACAAAATCTACACGTTTTAAGTAATTTTCGATTTTTCGGTTTCGAGTGTCGGTTAGTTACGGGACTTATAAACTATACCATTACGATCGTGAACTCGTTTCGATCAAAGAGGTATATTCATTTCTCACCGACGATAACCGTACGAGTCCGCGATCAAAGAAATACATTCGTTACCATTTCATATAATTCAAACGAAGATGATGACTTGCATGGAGGGAAAGGTTTTCTCCTAATAAGCCCTCCAATGTATATCTGAAAACAACGCCTCCTAGATCTGGTCTTACATGGAAACCAACAGGGAGAATCTTTACTCAAGTTGGTCTTAAGTGGATTCTGATTAGAAAGTCAGTTGAAACTCGCTACAACACGAATGATAGTGCTTCACCTTTAGGAAAGGAAACACATAATTCTAAAACTGTTATTTTTGCAAACTCTTCTTCTTTGAGTGCATGCACTTCAATGGCTTCCGAACCCATCTCTTCAAAGGGTTCTTCTAATGTAAATATTCTATCAACGTCTTCTTTGTATAAACATTCCATTATTAATTATGTTAGAAAATATTTTTGAAAAGAAAAATACAAAAATATAAAATTTCAAAAAGAAAATACAAAATTAAAAAATCAGAAAATGTTTCACAAAAAGAATCTTCTCGACATGTCTCTTGGAATCGATAACATTTACGTACCTAGAAATGTTGATTAACATCGACACGGGCGTGTAAATGAAGTTCGAACAGGAGTTGTTGGATCATTTTACTAAATAGATCTTAACCTTCAGCTTGCAAAGAGTTTGCTCCTTTAGATAATTCTAAAGCAACA